>JPJZ01001192.1:0-96133 GCA_000750815.1 Pseudogymnoascus sp. VKM F-4516 (FW-969) | reverse complement strand
GAGGGGGGCGAAGGGGGCGAGGAGGGGGAAGGCGGCGGATTTTACGGATGGGGATGAGGGGTTACCTGTTGTTACGCCGGTGACTGAGACGAATCGGTCGAAGGGGTGGAGACAGACGCCGTTGCTGGAGCCGAATCCTTCGTTCCAGCCGTTTGCGACGCTCAAGAAGAGGGGTGGGAAGGGATATGACAATGGTTGGGCGACTGAAGACGCCACGGATGTCCAGGACATGGGCGACTTTGACTTCGAAGCCAGCCTGTCGAAATTCGATAAGCGCACGGTGTTTGAGGGTATCAGGGCGGATGATGTGACGGCTGATGAGGATCGGCTGGTCGGACACAACCGCATCCCCAAGCCGGGAACGATGGGGGGACGGAATCTCCATCCCACGGAGAACGTCCTTGATAATATTGCGCGCACCCAAGCGCCGTCGTGGAATAGCGAGGCGGGCGATAGTGAGGATGCGGAGAATATGGGCGTCAGCCAGCGTGGGTCGGGCAGTGGTCGTACGTCCCGTCGCGCTGAGTCGCGTCTGCGCATGCCGCTGTCAAAGAAGGAAGCGTCGCTGCACTCACAGTCACGACAATCCATATCAGCTCCACGCGCCAAATCCCGCGCTCCTCCCTCCTCGCCCCCGCAAGCAACCACGAAATCCTCATTCTACCTCGTTCCCGCCGACCGCCAGGTTGAAGTTGCCTCGGCGCTGCAGATGCTCAATCTCGAGAATATTGCGAATAGCGAGCTCGGTCTCACTGAGGATATGATGACTGAGAATGCTGGGCGCGGTATCGCGGAAGTCGCACTCTTGACGCTGAATCTGGGCGGTGCACGTCACAGGACGCAGCGGAAGGCTAATACCCTCCCTTACGTCGTCATCTACGCCGGGAACAGCAAATCCGGCATCCGTGCCATCGCTGCAGGTCGCCACCTGCGCAACCACGGCGCCACGGTCGCGGTGTGCGTCCTCGGTCTGGAGCGGGAACCCGAGCTCCTCGAGGGGGTGCGGAGGCAACTCAAGGTCTTCAGGTCGTTTGGCGGGAAGGTATTCACCAAGATCGAATTGATGGACTATCTCAAATCCACCGGCGTACCTGTGGAACTCATCATCGATGGCTTGCTGGGTCTGACTATCAGTTTTGAGGAGCTGAGGACGGGGGACCAGGCGACGGCGTATGAGCTTATTGAGTGGGCCAATCGCTCCAAGGCGGCGGTGCTGGCGCTGGATATACCGACGGGATTGGATCCTGGGACGGGGCTGCCGATGCAGATTGACGGCCGTGAACTGTGGATTCGGGCGTCGCTGGTGGTTAGTCTGGGAGTGCCGAAGACGGGGCTGTTGGAGGCGATGAGGGTTGGTCTTGGGACGAGTGAGGGGGGCGAGGAGGAGCCGTGGAGGCTGTTCGTGGCGGATATTGGGATTGCGAAGAATGTGTGGAAGAAGAGTGGGATGAGGATGAGGAGGGGGGTGGAGTTTGAGGGGACGTGGGTGCTGGGGATGAGGTTCCAGAAGGGGACGGATTAAGGCCGTGAGGGGAGGATGACATTGTAGGCGTTTGGAAAGCGAAAATGGCTATGCATAGCTTTGGGGGGTATGGAGTTGGCTCATGCGGCTGGGGATTGCATTGGGCTTGGAGTTTTTTGATAGCTGCTTGGTATTGCTCTATATGAAGAGGGCTGAGAAATAGGCACAGTACAATGAAATGAAGCAGAGATGCTGAGGCACAAACTGTTCCAAGACTCAATATTCAGATCTTGCATGTACTGTACAGTGTTTTTCATTACATGGGGTAAGGGTGTAAGCGTAGTGGTAGCAACGCTCGATACTTACAGCCCACCATCTCAAGAACTGTCATATATGACCATGGACTCGAGAGAATTGGGCATCCCGTCCACTCTGCCATACAAGCTTGCAACCCCTTGCTTTTTACTTTTAATCGTGCCAATATGCTAAGCGCCATATGAACACTAGAAACGGAGTTCAATTCAGCTTCCGCTTACTGTGACGAGATTAATTGGAGCGACAAACAAACTCCATATAAAGTTCCACAAGCGCTGAGACAGGCGCCAGCTGCCGCTAACACTTCAATAAATAGGTTTTCTCGTCCTATCTCCTTCCTAATCCGGGATCATTGGACTAGTTTCCTTGCTATAACCCTTCAGATAGTTAACTAGTGACACAACACTGCTTGCCTCGACCTCTAATATCCAACACGCCTCTCTGAATGTTAATTTGAACCTTGCATGTGACAAAAGCTACTGTAGAAAATAGTGTACCAAGCGAGCTTGGCTACCTGTCAACCAACACTTGCGGGGATAACAGAAAAAGAACGAACATACATGGGGAACACCGGGAACTATATTTGTTATGACCGTAGCTAGATGAAATAGTATTATAACTTGTATTGGCGCCAAGGGAAGATTTTCCATGTTGCTACCTCTATGACCTCTGATAGCTCTTGTATCCCTTCTGCTTCTTCTGTTCCTACTGTCATTCCTCCTTCATGCGCTTCCTTAGCATCCTACGACTTCCTGCTATGAAAATCTCTCTGTTATTGTCAGTCGTGGCGCTCGTCCACCAGACCACTTGTAGCAGCAGCCCGGAACTTGGAGCCAACCTGGATATAGTTGAGGATGGGAAACTGCACGGTACAATAGTGACAGCAACAACTTCGTCCTCAACAACTGCGACCCCTACGACTAGTGTAGCCACTCTGGGTCCTTCTCCTACCTCCTGGGCTTCCTGGGGCTGTTATCATCAGGACGACCACTTGATAATGTTTCAAATGAACAGAAGCCCAATGGGTGGAGACTCGAATTTGACTGTGTCTAAATGCCTAAACACCTGTTACCTCGAGTCTTGCATCTATGCAGGTTTGGGGGAGGGTAGCGAATGTTGGTGTGCTAAATATGTTGTCGGCGTAGAGGCTCTCGATCAGACCGACTGCAATCTTCTCTGCACCGGCGACAAAAGTTCATTCTGTGGTGGAAAGGGATTCGTCAATGTCTTCAAGGCTGAGAGCATGGAGACTACATCCATCACTACTTCCAGTTCCACGGCTTCCAGTACCACGACATCCAGTTCTCTAGCAGAAACTGTTCTTAACGCAACTCCTAGTTCAGGGGCAATGAGGAACATGGCGATGTTTATGCACTTTATTTAGTGGCCTTTTTTATTGTTGCAAAGATAGGTACAATAAAATAAAGCAGAGATGCTGAATCACAAACTGTCCAAGGCTCTATATTCGGATCTTGTGTGTAGAGTGATTTTCGTTACATGGGGGGCAAGGGCAGCGACGCTCAGAGGTGATGGGTCAGAATCACCAGCCAAAGGATCAAATGCCTCAAGTCAGCCCTCAAAGTTCTGAGAGGCAAAACCTTTGAAGAGCTGACTAGAGAGCTCTATGGGGCTTACAAATTGTAGCATAGGCTCATTAGATAGTATAGTTAGTCAATTGATTCTATGACTCTATATGTGTCCATATACTGTACTGTTCTGAGCCCTACTCCACTGGAATTATTATCATTCCTCAAGTAACAACTTGAGTGGCTGTCAGGGATCGCCTTCCATGTTGTACGGCAATCCCCGATTCTGCGCAAGTGACCCGCTTGAATCGTAGCAGCTTACACATTTCAGTCCTATATGATTGTTCAGGGCCGGATCTAAACCCCTGACAACCTTCCGAATTTGGCAATTTTACACATTGTGTACTTTATATGCCGTTTCTCAAAGACTGATAGAGTTCTCGAGAATGACGGATTGCTAGTTAGTTCTTTACATTCGTCATAGACTGACAAACCCGCGAATTCAAACGAAGATTAGAAATTAGCTTACTGAACTATATAAAGACATCAAGTCTGTTGTTTTCCCCTCTTTATCATGCAAGTATCAAGATCGATTTTACTTTATTCCAACACTATTCAACCATTTTCATCGCCAACATACCTAAGATCTCTATCAAGAAGACGCCAACTATAACAAAATACGAAATCATCAAAATGTCAGACCCTAACCAATTCACCACCCCATTTGCCATTACTAAGGCCGTTCATCGTGACCCTTACCCTGCTATCTCTCCCGAACGGCCAGAGAATTCCCAGTCTGGCAAAGTTATAATCATCACGGGCGGCGGCAGTGGCATCGGTGCCGTAAGTCTTCTCTTGCCCCTTTAATTCGTCCCGTCTACTAATCCACTCCAGGCCGCTGCCAAAGTCTGGGCTCGCGCCGGTGCACAAGGTATCGTAATTTTGGGCCGCCGTCAAGACAAACTCGACGAAGTCTCGGCCGCAATCAAAGCCATTAGTGCTACTGCCACTGTTCTAGCCGTGGCAACAGATATCACAATTGAATCAGATGTCGAACATTTGTATACTCAAGTTCAGAAAACATTTGGTAGACAGGCAGATGTACTTCTCAACAGTGCTGGCTATTTAGACGATGGGAAGGGGAGTATAGGGGAGCAGAGTGTTGAGGACTGGTGGATGTCCTGGTGAGTTGTATCTTCAAAAAGATATCAACCATAGGATTACGCTAACTGGGGTTTTAGGCTATCAACGTCAAGGGTTCTTATTCCATGACGCACCACTTCATTCGCGCGCAAAAGGATCCAAAAAACCCCATTGGAACAGTCATTAACGTCGCATCTGGACGTGCTGGACTCACCACGGCGGGAGGCTCTGCATACAACGTGGCAAAGCTTGCGGAACAGAGGCTAAGCGAGCACATTCATTTGGGTGAGTTCTACACTTCTGATGACCTCTAATAAAGCGTTACTGAATGATTCCTGCAGAATATCCTTCTCTAAATGTTTACACGACCATGCCTGGAATTGTCTTGACTGGAATCGTTCCGGAGTTTTGGCTTCCTTTTGCAAAAGATCACATAGACTTGACCGGTATGCTCGCTTTATACCTAATCCAGCCTAGAGCAGAGTTTTTGAGTGGCATGTGAGTTTATCTACTGGGTATTTAGATGGGTACTTGGACTAACAGTTGGAACAGGATGATTAGTGTAAACTGGGACGTTGATGAACTTGAGCAACATAAGGCTGAAATTGTTGAAAAGAAGCTTCTAGAAACATCTTGGCTTCCTATATTGCCGGCTGCAGGTGAGAAAGGTCTATGAGCTACGGTGTGCGTAGCCCACGGATGATTTAAGATGAAAGTTGTAGTGGTTGGCATCTAAATAACCAACTTATAGTACTACGCGTCATGTCCTTCGCATCCCAAACTGCCGAAAAAATCTCTATGAAGAACTAATCATGGCCACTTTGTCATGTTGTAGGAATATTTCCATTAAATTCCATCTTCCATAGACTCCAGGCCCTCGAACAAGCAACTACTCATTTCATTCCATAAACGGGTACTATGTAATGTGCAGAAATCCTTGGACCAAGCCGTCTCCTTCAATGTATTAATGAAGGAATCGAAGCTTGAGAGACGCAGTCTCAATGCCACAAGCGCCAATTTTCGTACGAAGTATGAGTGCTCTGCACGGTTAGTCGTAGCTGTGCCTCCGACAAAGAGCAGCCATAATAATATTCTGTGATTCAGTGCCCAATCCTGAATCAAGTTGTGACTTGAAACTTCCAATGCAAATATTAGGTGCTTGGCCATGTTGTAATGCAACAAAATACCAAGGGGAAGCTTTCGTAATACTATATTTATGTATACACATAAAGCTATATGTGTCGGGTTCTCATATAATTGAGAAGAGCGTGGTGTTGATGTATCCTGCGAGTGCGATGTGCTTGGAACGCGTATCATACTTTCGTTGAATTTAACCAGTTGATATTGTATAGTGAATATATTAGAGGAGAAATAAGCCTTCTCATCGTCACTGGGACATTCTTTATCTATGATACCAGACAGAAGCCGAATTGTTTGGAACATATTGTCCATATAGAATGGCAGACTCGATTCGTTGTCTTCACCCGCTTGAGTGTTTGACATATCTAAATAGATCTGAGGTATCGGATATATAGGGGGGTATTGTGGCTTTTTGAGTGTTACACCTGAATAGCATAGATCGGACCTAACAGTGTACCAGTCAATACGGTCAATCCCACTCCTGATGCATTCGAAAAGCACGCAGGGCAAGCTTACCATGCTATGAGATTACGGAGGTATGAAGATTGCTTTGTGATCTTATGTACCCCGCTCCGGCCACGGAGCTTGAGTAATTGTGCTAATGCTTGCATATGAACAGCGCACGTCGAAATGGATCCATTCATCATCTTCAGATAATGTAGTACGGTTAGCTTCTTCTGAATCACATGCTCCACTGAGAGAACGAAGGACTTTGAGCTTACTTCGTGGTTAGCAAGTGATGCAATTGCACCAATTGTATTATCAGAAATCTCTCCTGAAGGGTCACTGAGATGATCTCGGACTAGATGCAATGCCTCTCCTCTATGGAAGAGGGACTCGGGGGATACACCGTTAAGTACACCGAAAGTAAACCCGTAGTTTACAGCTATGATAGCTAAGGTTGCATGGAGCCAAGCCGGGTCGGATGATGATCGAAGAAAGGAGGGTTTTGGGCCGCTATAGAACGCCAAAGCGTTTTGCGTGAAGGATGTTTTATCTATCCCAAATAAATTCTTCTTAGCAATCTCAAGGAGAAGATGAGAGATAGATAAATGATTACCACGTGAGTTGTGTCACTTACAATAAGACAACAGCATCTGTTGCCGTGGACCCAACATGATCAGGAACGTATTAAAGGGGTCTAATCTACCCCGCGATGGAACAGTAGAGAGTCCGTGACGGTCATGGTATAGACGCTGGGCTAGATCATAGGCTTTCTCAACAGGCTTCTTGGATATATCTAGATCTGAATTGCTTGACGAGGTTGATGCTTCCAAGGGTTCTCCTCTTCCTTTGGTTGGCGAGCTTGATAGCCTAAAACGACCAGTATGATATGGGAGTTGTTTCCCCGGGGTGATGTCCCTTGTCCCCAAACGCTTCCGACGAATGGAATCCCGCATAGCATGTGCCCGCATGGCTTTCGTGGGTGCCTCATTTCTATTTTTGTCGTTGATAACCACAAAGGCGAAGGTCTGAGCTGACTAGTTGGAACTGGCCATTCTAGGCCTATTGACGAATGGGTCTCTGGGAGTATGGTACCCCTCTATAGACAGACACAACTTGACGTTCAGCCATAGGCTCATGCCAGTGTCAAATATCCGACGGTTCTTATTCTGACTGCCAGGCCACCAAAATACCCTCTGATAAATGCGATCAGCCTAGAAGCTTAGTACCTTACTACGGTGTTATTAACCTAATTAAAACAGATCTTTTGATAAGTTCATACAACTCCACCAGAGGGATAATGTACTCCTTAGGAATGATCTGCACCGCTGATTAATGAGTGATAGGCTTTCTCTACTGCTTTCCATGGGTGTGAAGGCTCGTTAATGCAGGCCTTGATTGTGTCTGGTACTGTTATCCGTGGCTAGCTTGCACGGTGAATGATGGAACGTTGTTAGGTATCGTAGCAAAGGGTGACGTCTATAACGTGATTGAAAATTGACAACTGCGGGATTGATGATAAAGCAGCTAACGCGCGCGACTAACTTCCCAATGCGGGAATTACACATGCCATACGCTTTGTAAGCGGTCAGTGGCTGTTTCCGCCACGCGACGTTCAATTAAGTGCAAGTAGAGAAAAAGTACGCTTTATCAGCTTCGCTCGGGGCGACAAAATTACTTGATCGGGTTATAGGTCTCTTGAATGCGGCATTATGCTAATTCAGTCGCTTGCGGAGACCTCTACATTACGATGTAAAGCCGAACAAGAAGATGCAAATGGTAATCTGATAACCAGAGGGGACAGAGTGGTAGGTAATAGATGCTACGCCTAGAGATTTTAGAACGGCTTGGTAAGAAATAATTCTATACAGCTTTGTAAATCATAGGTTTATTTGAAGACATTGTAATAATCGTTCCGCCGGTCTACCGGCGGGGTTTTTTTTGTTTTCATTCTCTTAGCTACAAGTGATAATATATATATAACGTCTGTCGACTTCCTGATCATCAACAGCAGATTTCTTGCAGCAATTCTATCCCCAGCTCTTATTTCAACCATCAAACTCATATCATCGACACTGCAAATTTTGTAGTGCAAAATCTATTAAAATGGCGTTCCCAATGACCACCAAGGTTCATCACACCACCGCATATTCTAGCATTCTTCCAACTCGTCGCGAACTATCCACTGCTAACAAGACCATCGTTATTACTGGTGGTGGGTCTGGTATCGGTCCTGAGATCGCCGAAGCTTTCGCCATCGCCGGCAGTACGAAGATTGCTCTCCTCGGCCGTACTCTCACTACTCTGGCCGCCACCAAAGCATCTCTCGAAGCTTCACACCCAGGAATCCAAATTCTGACCCTCGTTGCTGATATAGTAGACGAGAAAGCCGTCAACGCTGCGTTTGCCTTGACTAAGACGACATTTGGGCGAATCGACGTTCTCGTTAGCAATGCAGCCTACTTCTCTACAGCAGCCCCTCTTGCCACAGCCCCTATCGATGAGTGGTGGCGCAGCTTCGATATCAACGTTAAAGGCAACTTGCATCTCATCCAAGCCTTCCTCGCCAACATTGACACGACTGGCGAGTTCCAACCAACAATCGTAAACGTGTCAACGGGTGGCGCACACCTTCCCGCTATTCCAACTGCGTCAGGCTATGCAGTGAGCAAGCTAGCGGCTCTAAAGCTGTATGAATACGTGGCAGCGGAAAATCCTGCTATTAGAGTGATGAATCTTCACCCAGGTGCTCTTGACACGGAGATGGGACAGAAGGGAAGAGACGCAGGAGTTAATGCTCCGTTTGATGACTGTAAGTCTTGCCATGAGTCTTCTCAGTGATAGTTGATGCATGCAAATGTAACTATAGCTTCCTTGGCAGCGACTTTTATTGTGTGGTCCGTCAGTCCTGAAGCGAAGTTCTTGAAGGGGAAGATTATATGGTCTAACTGGGACGTTGACGAGCTAAAAGAGCTGAGAACCAAACTTGAGGACACCCCTAAATTCACCATAGGGCTCATAGGATGGCCTTGAGAGGTTATATTTAAGGATTGATGTAACTACAAGAATATCAATCTTAATATTGGGTTTTTGCTCACATAGTTTAAAGCCTCGCCCTTCGTGTCTTGCATCTTATCATATTTGCTTTTTTGTTTCATAGACACATAGTTCGAACATAGCTGAACCTAGATTAATTGATTTAGCTATGGGGGTAAGTTATTTCAGCTACATGCCACAGTACAACCCTTGGAACTATTAGCTGGCTTCCTTTTTATAGCGTCAATGCCTTTCCTCATCTGTTCGATAGTACGTGCACTCAATGGGCATTAGGCTCCCGTCAGGCCAGAAACTTTGTTTTAGCGCAAAGCGCCACTGATAAGATTAGATCCTGGGGAATCTTTATCTCGCCGGCCGCCTGCCTCAAAAACAGTAAACATCCTTTATTCCAAGCCAGTTCCTCAACCACCGCAAAGATGGGTAAAGGTAAGTCTTTGTCGTGATCGCCCTGTATTTAGAATCCATGCTAACCCTACCTCACAGGAACCGACAAACTCTACGTAAGTCGAACCGCCACCGCGCGTAACCGCGCGACCTCACCCACCGACCCTCCACACTGTACTGACCTCTGCTTTTCCAGATCACCCACTCAGAATGGTCCTCCTCTGACCAATTCTCCGCCTCTGCCGGCTCCAACGTCAACGCCCGCGCCGCCCCCGGCTCCTTCAAGCGCCTCCCCTTCAACTTCTGCGCCGCCTCCCTCCAGCCCTTCCACCACCCCGTCTGCACCCCCGCCGGCACAATCTTCGACATCGAAGTCATTAGCACCTGGCTTGCGACACATACCACCAACCCCGTCACCGGCGAGCCGCTGAAGGCGTCTGATCTGATCAAACTCAACTTTGCGCGGAATGGAGATACAGACGCGGGCGCGGCGGAGGGCAGGAAGGAGGCGCTTGGGGAGATGGTGGATCCGGTCACGTTTAAGGTGTTTACGGATAATACGCATATTGTGGCTATCAGACATGGCGGGGAGGCGAATGTGTTTGCCTGGGAGACGGTAGAGAGGTTGAATGTCAAAGCGCGGATGTGGCGCGACCTAGTCGACGACCGCGAGTTCAGCCGGAAAGACATAATCACTCTCCAAGACCCGCAGAATATCGAGAGTCGCGATCTGAGCCAGTTTAAGTTCCTGAAAGAGGGGGAGAGCGTGCTGAGTAAGAGCGAGGAGGAGGAGAGGAGGGGGGGGAGCGTGAATGTGGCTGCGCTGGGGAGGGTGGGGGAGAAGGTGTTGAAGGCTAAGGAGGCGGTGGAGAAGGCGAGGAGGGAGAGAGAGGCGAATGGGGATGTGAATAGGAGCAAGGCTGTTGCGAAGGCGAGTGCGCCGGCGATGAGGCCGCAGATGCATACTCAGAAGAAGGAGGTGTATAATGCGGCGCAGTATACTACGGGGAAAGCGGCGGCGTCGTTTACTTCTACGGGATTGACGCCCTCGACGAGCGGTGAACGTGCGCTTCTTACAGACGAGGAGTACATGTTGCGCCCGAAGCGCGTCAAGAATAAGGGGTACGCGCGCCTCGAGACGAACTACGGCTCGCTCAACCTCGAGCTGTACCCCGAGACCGCGCCGCGCGCAGTGTGGAACTTCATCCAGCTCGCGAAGAAGGGGTACTACAAAGGCGTCATATTCCACCGCAGCATCCGCAACTTCATGCTTCAAGGCGGAGACCCTACGGGGACAGGCAAGGGCGGCACGAGTTGCTGGGGCAAGAACTTCCAGGACGAGTTTGACGGCCCGCTGACCCACGACGCGAGGGGCGTGGTCAGCATGGCGAATAAAGGGAAGAACACGAATTCGAGCCAGTTCTTCATCCTGTACCGCCCGCAGAAGCACCTAGATCGGAAACACACGATCTTTGCGCGCGTGGTGGGCGGGATGGATGTCCTGGACCGCATTGAAGCTGTTCCAGTGGATTCGGGGGACAGGCCGACGGATGAGGTGGTGATTGAGGATGTGGTTGTGTTTGTGGATCCGTTTGAGGAGTTTCAGGCCGAGAGGAAGGGGAGGGAGGAGAAAGAGAGGGAGAGGGAGGAGGTGGAGCGGAAGGGGGGGAGGGAGGATGATAGGACGACGTGGACGGGGAAGAGGGTTAGGGGCGATGGGACGGTGGTGCAGAGTGAGGAGGTCGGGGGGGTGGGGAAGTATTTGAAGGCTGCTATTGCGGATGGGGGGAAGAGTGGTGGGAAGGGCGAGGGCGAGGGGGAGGCGTGGGAGGAGGAACCGGTGAAGAAGAAGGTTAAGGCGGGGGGATTTGGGAATTTTGACGGTTGGTGATGCGGGGGTGGTTGCGGATGTGTATGCATATTATGGCGTTTGGAGATGGTGGGATTGGAGCTGGTATAGATGTAAATGTAGTCTGGATACGCATCGAATGATTGTGGCCGCTGAAGATAAGATATTCTTTGTCCGTAATATGCAGCAGTGAAGATCGAGTATGTAAACAGAGCGAGCAGCACCGAGCACAGAAATACCGACCGTATCGTGTTTCGCATGATAAATTTCCAGGCAGATTCTAATAAAAGTCAGCACGTACATTTCTCATATCTCGCTGAGAGAGTCGATCTCCAAAGATTCTCCACCTCCACGTCTCCAACCTCCTTCCCGCCCTAATCTCTGTAACGACCGTACCTCAAATTCACCTTCCATTCTCACCGTTAACCTCATTCTTATCACCTCATGCTCTGATCCACACCCCAAAGGATAACTCAGGCCAACCTACCCGGCAAAACCTAGACTTATATAAGACGGTTTCTGGTGGTTCGTGGTGGCTTTCTTCTTTGCTTCTTCAACCATCGATAGGCCTGTTTACCCACCACTGAACACTACACACGGATACTTTCGCATACGTACTTTCACAAATATACTTACACACATTCTTACACGCATACCTACATATTGTCAAAGTCTCGATAGATTTTCTACTGGATTCATCGATAGATTCGCCGGATTTTGATGGCCCGAGAGTGAGTGTGAGGTGTGTTGACCGCGTTTGAGGTTGTTTGAGAGAGGGGCTTGGGGATATCATACCCGAGGTCGTTGGTGAGTACGCCCCAATATTATACCCATTATACCCATTATATGTACGATCTATTTGGCACTACTTGACACGTCGAATGTCTTCTTTGACGCGTCAATGACTAAGGACATTTCATTCTTTGTCGTCGTTGATCCTCCGGACATGCCCTAACGGGAGTCGATGTACGAATATCATTCTCACCTTCTCCTTTTGTCGTGAGCAAATTGTGGATTTGCGCCCATTTCTATGCACTGCCTTGTGAGGAACAGGGCAAGGGTGGAATGCTAATTCGTCACATGCAGGGGCAAGATATTCCATCTCTTACTCAATAATCAACGAGCCACCCAATTAAGTGGCCACCACGCCTTTTTATTTTTTTCTACATGGGGAAGTGTTGGTTATAGAGCCAAAACATATATCTTATACTCCATCACTTGGCTGTTTATCAACAAACCAGCGAATTATCTACTAAAAGTCAGTAGTCCAGTTCAAGCTCGCATTTTCATTTATCCCCCTCCGCCACGCTATCGACTAAATCAGTTAGTCTCTTTTTCATAGCTCAATCGTCGATTTTTCCCCGCGTCCATCTTGCTTATCTAACCCCCAGCCCAGAACCCCCAGCCGATCCTGAGAAACCCTACCAAAGAGCCGCCGCAAAGCGAGGCCATCCGCCCTCCATCATCAGAACCCGTCAACAAAAATTCGGCCAAAGCAATGGCGACAGCACACCAGGTTTCGCAGCAGTCCTCCGGAAATGGTAATTCCACCAGTGGAGGGGTCAATGCGAAAAATGAGGGCTCTCCCCAGCCCACCACGCAGCACAAGCGTGTCTATCAGGCCTGCATCCCGTGTCGCAAGCGCAAAGTCAAGTGCGACCTGGGCTCCGTCGACAACCCAAATGCCCCGCCATGCGTCCGCTGCCGTCGCGAGTCAAAGGACTGCTACTTCTCGGTGACCCGGCGCAAGCAGAGGCTCGACGAGAATGACATCCCCATCTACGATCCGGACTTTGTCGACCGCAACGCGCGCAAGCGTCAGTACACCAGCGACAGTGGCTCGGAGCCCCCAGAGGTGCGCCCAGAGTCGTCTGCGGGGTCGCGTCCCTTGAACCCGGCGTACAGACATACGCCTATCCAGCCGCCCAATGTTGCTACGTCGCCGACTACGAATGCCGGCCAGTACAATTCGCAGTCGGGGCGGGACCATCGGCGGGCGGGGTCGCGCCAATCCGATTCGAATGTTCGCTACGAGAACCCAGAGGCCCAGTCTACGATGAGGAAGGGGATTTATGGGCCGCATGATGCTCTGGATCTGCTATATCAAGCCGCGACTGATGGGTATGTTTGTATGCTGTTTCTCAGATGATGGTTGTGCTAATGCAAGCTGCAGATCCCCGACGAAGCGTATGAAGCTCAATCCCAACAACAATAACGGCCCAGATGGAGGCTCTTCTTCCCGCGACAATCACGGATACCAACAGCACCAATACAACACTCCAAGATACACCCAGGGAAACAACCCGCGCCCCATGGGTCCTCCATCTGCGGCTCACAATGAGTCGAGGGACACGAGGAACCAGTCTATGCCGGTCGATAATGATACCATAAACCGCATGAACGACCCTGGTTATAAGACGGCAGTTAGAGCTTGGGGCAGATTCCGCTTTGTCCGCGCCGGATGGTTTACTCCTGCGGAAGCCATTGCGTATATCGAATAGTGAGTCGACGATTGCCCATACTAATCACAAAACTCATACTGACTTTTTGTAGCTATTATCGATATCTGTCGCCTATGACACCAATCTCGCCTCCCACGTTCCAGAATCCCTCGACACACGTCACTTTGCTCCAAGAGGAGCCGATCCTAACGGTCACGCTGCTGACTATTGCATCTCGGTATCTGCAAATCCCAGGAACCGGCGGCCAGTGTCGGTCTCACGCAATCCACGAGCAACTGTGGACCTACCTTCGCGGCATGATTGAGCGGTGCCTCTGGGGTCAAGAATCATTTGGTGGGGGGTTCTGCGGATCGGGTGCCACGGATTGGGAGCTGACTTCAAGCACTGCGCCGTGGCGCGGTATGCGGAAGGGCTCCCTTCGGACCCTCGGCACGATCGAATCGCTCATGATTCTCACCGAGTGGCATCCGCGAGGTCTCCATTTCCCTCCACAAGACGCTACGGATGAACTTATGCTTCCGTTATACGATGGGCCCGATAACATGTCCACGGATGAAGATGGAAACCAGCGTGCCCTGAACGGTGTCGGCGGCAAGCGAATTGAGAGCTGGCTGGAGCCGGCATGGAGATCCGACCGTATGTGCTGGATGCTTCTGAGTACCGCTATGGGCCTTTCCTACGAACTCGGTGTCTTTGATCAGATTGACCAGCTGTTGGAAGTGGGCGGGGATATGGCTCGCCCCGAATATGATGATGAACAGTACCGCCACCGTGCTGCACGAATCAAGAAACTGCTTCTGATTTACGTGACCCAGCTTGCGGGACGTCTTGGATGGACCAATATGGTCCCCGAGAACCTGAGGACTTATGATGCGCTGGAAATGCGCAAGAGGGCTACGTCTTCTGCGGACGGAAGTACACCCAACTCAAACTCGTTGTTGCTGGCATCATTCAAATTCATTCCCGACTTGGAGCTCGACGACCAGATCATTCACTGCTGGGCAGGAATCACCACGGCTATGGGGGCGGGCAACGACAAGATCTTCCGCTCTCGCAAGTACACCACTGATATAATCACGACCGGCAAGTATCTCGATCTCTTGGCCGAGTTCCAGCCAATCCTGACCGCTTGGAAACGAACCTTTGTTAGCTATCCTCTACCACCATACATTCGCCACATCTTAACCATTGAATACGAGTATGTTCGCATATACGTCAACTCACTTTCCCTGCAAGCCGTCGTCGAGCGCTGCACCAACAATGCCGCAACGACCGAAAACCGCCACCCCAACTTCCTCAACCAGATCCCACTTACCCTATACGGCGGTTTCACGACACGCGACCAGGAATACGTCCGCGAAGTGGTCGACGGCTCACGCAACCTCCTCCGCACAGTGGTGGAAGGCCTCCTCCCCGGCGGCTTCCTCAAGCACGCCCCCGTCCGCACCTACTTCCGCATCATCTCGGGCGCAATGTTCCTTCTCAAGACCTTCGCCCTCGGCGCCTCCAAGAACGACGTCGAGGTTAGCATCGGGCTTATGGATCGGGCCGTCGAGGCTCTACGCGACTGCGTCGTCGATGATGTGCATCTTGGGACCCGGTTCGCGGATCTGCTTCATACACTCACCACGCGCTTGCGCAACCGCTTCATGCACGCCCCCGTTTCATCCGAGGCAGGCGCTAGCGATTCGGCACAGGCTACCGCGGGAGGACCACAAGCTGGCGACGACAACCATAACGGACAGTGGAACGGCTCTGGCATGCCTGCCTTCTCCGATGGAGGCAATGGTATGCTTTCTCTCCCCAAACCCACCACTACCAAACCCCCACTAATCACCACCCCCTCAGACATCAACATCTCCGCCACAGCCTTCGACCTTGGCAACAACGCATTCTACGGCGGCGCGCCCTACGGCCCTACGGACGGCAACGCACAGAACCCCTTTGGTGCCCCTGCGGTCTCGGAAGGCGGCCCGGCTTTTGGCGGCAGCGACTGGGGTAATGCAGGGGAGATGTGGTATCTCCCGCCTGGCGCGGCGTTCTTCCACAATGCGAATGCGGATACGAGTATCACGCAGACGAGCGAGGGTGTTAATTTGGGAGGAGTGGATTTGTTGGATTATATGGCGATGGATTCGATGGATCAGTATCCGGGGGGGATTGAGTCGTTGGTGGGGGAGTATAGGGAGTATAGTCGTTGAAAGTGGGGTGGTGTGGAAAGGTAGGTTTGTGATATGTTTAGCGGGGCGGAATGTTGGAGGATAGCGTCCTTGGGATGGCTGTATGGAGTTTCTAATGTGGGCAAAATATTGCGGGATTTGGGGGTTTTTCTTGGGATAGGGTTGTGGGATGGGGAGGGGATGTATTGGGAGGAACAGAACCTTTGTTATGTGGCGTTGTAGTAGGTATTATTAGCGAGCGATGAATTTACCTTTATTTATATCCCACCATCGTGCTCCTGGGATGATGACAGAGGTTGTTGAACAAGGTTAACTTTTCAGGTAGAGTGATGTTCTGTTGTGATGTCTGTCTATACTGTTTCTATACTGTTTCGGTTTTGGCGTAATCACCGTGGTGAGGATAGACGATAGGTTGCGACATGGATGGTTACTGCGACAGGCTCCGACACGGATGGCCGCTGTGAAGGCGGGCGGTAATTTGAAACACCAACATAGCTAGCTGGGCAGTGCGATATAATAAATAATAAATATATACTCTGACGCTGCCAGTAGTCGCTATACATCCGTGAAATTTAATTCCACAGAAGATATGTCAG
The DNA here is from genome assembly GCA_000750815.1 of Pseudogymnoascus sp. VKM F-4516 (FW-969). Classification (NCBI taxonomy): domain Eukaryota; kingdom Fungi; phylum Ascomycota; class Leotiomycetes; order Thelebolales; family Thelebolaceae; genus Pseudogymnoascus; species Pseudogymnoascus sp. VKM F-4516 (FW-969). Next base: position 79,575 of record JPJZ01001192.1, on the reverse strand, counting down.
ACGATATCCTTATAAAGAAGCTTGGAATTTCATTTCACGGTCCGGGCTATGGTAAGACACCGCGAGTGCACCAGGAGACTTTCAACCATATCCGTGCCATCAAAAATAAGAAATTGGACGACTATCTGAAGGAAATAACTACCGAGAATAACGAGGCTTCGAGGAAGCAGCAGACTTATGTTCGAGCGAAAGAGATCGCAGATCGTGCTCCAAGCCTTGTCAAACAACGATGCAACGAGGCTGGTTGGAGATTCTCACTTGAGCCATTTGTTTTTCACAGATTCCAAGTAGAGCCGTGTAACTGCTCGCCTGAGCATCGCCCGGGGGACTCATAGTAAGTATAATATGCCTTAAGATGTTTACTATGAAAGATTCTCACCAATGGTTAGCCGTGATGTTTGCGACAACCGACTCTTCGATGACCGGGTTGAGGAATTGATTGTGCATGGACCACTCACGGAGATCCAGCTCCCCAATAAGAAACCAGATCGGGTTTTTGGGCTGAAGAAGACAAAGGATTTTGCGGAAATACTTGATGCTGATAGAAGCGACGGCGTCGAGGCTTCTAGATACACTCCATTTAAAGACTGTGGCGATCCTCTATTGTTTCCATTTCTGATATTGGAAGCTAAACCGGAGAAAGCTCCTGTCGGCTTCGAAGAAACCGAGACACAAACCGCCTTCCCCATTTGGGGATTGTTACGGTTACAAGAAAGTATTCTGGCTGGAGTATCCGAGAAACCACATGGCCCTCTAGTCTGGTTCTTTGCAAATAGAGGCGAAATTTGGAGAGTATATGGCTGTTATGTCACTCAAAACGAGCCAAAGCAATATGTGAGTTTTGGCACCAACATAGCACCTTATCTAGTATCGATGAGCATGAACAGTAATGTTCAACAGCAGCTCGCTTTGCGATAACAAACTAATATGAATAAAGGAAGCTGTGCAACTCTGGACTGGATGTATTACAGAGGATGCTGCCGCGTTACAGCTCCTGTTAATTATTGATTATATCGCTGATTGGGCAAGAGACATCTATCGACCGTCTATTTTGAAGCATCTTAAATCAACTATCTCGCATGATGCTTGCAATGAAGCAAGTATAAGTAATGATAGCGAAGTGTACTCTATGACGAGCGCCAATCTCTCGAGACAAATATCGAATATGGTACCAGCACCTCCAACGCCCATAGATGCAAATGAAATGCATGGAGATATAATATCAAATCCAGGATTTGAATCTCCCAAAAATATACCTCCAGTTTCGGTTTTTAACTTGGAGCGTGGCTCGCTCCGATCTGCTTCCTTCTTCAAGTCCAAACTATTTGGGCTGCGCCTCACCGAGGATAACGTTCAGCATCTGCTTGGATTCTCTAAGGGAGTTTATGGAGATAGCGAAGAATGCAGGGAGTTGGCAGAGAAAATTCTAGATTTGCTTTTGGGGCCTAACGACTGCATTGCGATGCAGGAGACTGATCTTGATTTCTTCGAAAATAGCTGGGCATTCGACATGGGCACCTTAATGGCAGCCAAAGCCAGAGAATCCACATCTCCAAACCCGACGATATTTTACGTCTTAGCAGACTTTTCGACGTTCATGACAAACACCTGGGATATCGCCAAAGAAATATCCTACATAGCGGTGTCGAAGCCGGCATTAGATGCACTAACTAGTGTGGGGAGATATGCGATGTATGATATGCGATCGGATCGTATAGTGCAGAGAGCTGGACTTTGTTCTCGGATGGTGCTACGTGATACCATTAAATGCCTTCGCCTTGGCTCTCCGTGGCAAAACTTCTGTGACGCCATCTCTTGCACACGGGTCTCTCTTTGCTACCTTCCCACCCGAACGGGTGATAACTACAACACTCCAGTTCCGAAGGCAATCGGCTTTGTGCGTTCTTCTCAGCTACGGATGCGACAAATAATCGAAAAATGCCACAAATATAGCCAACAGCAACCCTTCCCCAAGAATCTGAGACATCCGATTGGATTGTCTACGAAGGCTGTGCAGGCCTTAAAGGACATTGATCCCAAGCCTCAACAGCTCACCTTTATCCGCAATTTGGAGATAACGGAAATTATTTCCATAAAGCAGAAGCATGACAGCCAAATATGTGGACGATGCAATTATGTTAGCGACCGATTTAAAAAAGATCATAGATTCAGTATCACCAATGCGCCAGCGATGCCGAAAAGCCGCATGGTCCTCGTCGAGGCTCTAGATCTTATAACAGAGTCGGCTGCTACCAGACATGATCTATGCCTGATAGTGTTTGATATGGTCTCCAAAGTGGTGGCTGATAGCTCTACTCTAGCGGCAGTTGTATATGGTCTCTTGAAGGCTAACAGGATTTTTCATACTATCAGGCATCCACTACCACCACGCTATGCAGGGTGCCCCAAAGACACGATCTGGAACCTTCCTCTTCCCTATCGACAGGGCACTAAGCCTCAGCGGGAGGACATGTGGAACTTGTGTCTTGAGCTACAAGGACGGCCAATCCCCAAATTGAATACCAGAGAAGACACAATGAATTACTGGGTCAATCTTCAGGTGTTGTTGTACTTCTTAAAGCTCGGTTTGACATACAAAGATTCCTGTGCTAAAGTCAACGATTTCGCACAGCAATCGTGTAGTCGCAAATCCTTTATAACAAAGCATAGAGAAACGCTCAAGTCGAGAAGGATAATTTAATATAGCACACAATAGGACTACCACATCCCTACCGCTCGCTCACAATATTATGACCAACACCAAACACAGCCAAATAAGCATCCTCAATCAGCCTTTCTCTTACTCCCCTTGAGCTTCCCAACCGCCGGCATCTTCCCAATCCACCTCTCCTTCCCATCCTCCACCGCATCCACCAACCACCTCGCCAACGCCCCCCTCTTCTGCGTCAGGCTCCACCCCCCCTCCCCAATCCACCCCTCAAACGCCTCTCCCTCCTCTCTATCCTTCTTCCAGGCACTCTCGTCACTCCCCCCGGGTATCCCCGCAATCCTAAACACCGTCCAATCCACCCCCTCCCCCGCCTCTTCAAACGCCCGCGCGATGTCCAGGATAGCGCGATAGGCCGAGTTGGCGAGGAGGCGCACGATGAAAACGAGGAAGAGGCGGAGGAGGGAGAATTTGTCGGAGGGCTGGGAGATGGAGAGCGTGCCCATGGCGAAGATGCGGCGCACGCTATGCTCGCGCATGAGGGCGAAGAGCGAGGTGTAGAAGCTGGAGTAGATGGTGGGATCGAATTTGCGAGTTGTGGTTGGGCCCAGGAGGGAGAGGATGGTGTGGGAGGTTGAGACGGCTGTGGAGAGGGCTTCGAGGTCTGTTAAGCCGCCTTGGATTATCTGGGCGGTTATTAGCTTTCTCTGATATTATGATGTTGAGGGGGGGAGATATGAGGGGATATACCTCGAGGAGGGGGTTGGAAGCTATATCCTCTGGAATCTTGGACGGACTCCGAGCGAAGACTACGACGCCATGATTACGGTGGAGAAGTTCTCTGAGGAGGCAGATTCCTGCTGGGCCTGTGCCGCCAAGGACGAGGACTTTGGATCCTGCCATTTGGTTATTTCAGCGTCAACGCGCAACTGACAGGAGTTTGATTATATGGCACGGTTTGATAGCGATCGGTTCATGAGGATAATTTGGATTTTAACTTGAGGCAGTTGGTTCGCGACAAGACCACGCGACGTCTGGAGGTTGCCTTCATGGGGTAATGAAGCAAGCCACATCACGTGTGCGGCGTTCAGATGACCCGATGAAGATATCGCGAGCTGGTCATGTTCACTCAACTATTTGTTATAATGAATATGTTATGGTTCTGAGCAGCATCTATTGTGTATTCTGTTATAACTTGCATATTGATATGCATCTCCTTTCACAGTAAGAGTTTCTGGTATCATACTTTACCCCTGTCCCACCATCGTCCCTTTTAACATGAGAATCTCACCTCTTAAACAACCCCTATTTGTCACCATATCACAGTAACCCGTTGTCAAAATTGGACGTAAAATGAAAAATCGATGGGATATATTCCTTTTGAAAAATATGACAGCTCTATAAATTACCAGCTTGCCGATCTCACATCTTCCAGGAACGGATAATAATCCTTCTCTCCTCACTGCTACCATATCGCACCGGCATCCCATTTCCGTCCAGTAACACAGAGAATTGCGCGCAAATCATGGGGCTGCTAGTACGGCCGTAGGCGCTCCCGAAACGCGATCCCAGATTGGGTCACCTTGTCGTCGTGAAATGTTAAGCGCCACTCCCCCCATCACCGTCGTCAGCACTACTGTGGGCTGACTACGCGTCGTGGCGGAGTGGCTCACGGCTGTTGTTCAACGAAGAAAAGTGCCCGATAGGGTAAGTGCGCTTTGCGGGGCGCGGGAATGCGCTATTGGTGTGGCGGGTGTCAGTGTTGTGGCTTGTCTTGGCTGGGTGGAGTTTAAGCTTTCATAGTGGGTTTTAGGGGATTTGAAGGATTTGGAGGATTTTTGAGGTCAATGCTTGGTGATTTTGAGGTTGATTGGGGATTTATTTTACAAGTAGGGAATTTATTTGTATAGGATGCAAGGCAATTTAGAGTTGAGGAATTGGATAATATGGTTATTCATTTTGGCACGGCTTTACGAGAATTTAAGAGCTTCAAATGGGTAATTTCCCCATTCGTAAACGCAAGTATCCCAACACTCAGCCCACCACGCCTCGTCATCCACTACGGCCGCAACATCCCTGCTAAAAAGCTTGCTGCAGCCCAAGAACCTGGCGATCGTTGACCAACGCACGTACCAGACCACCCAATGCCATTTCTTAAAACGATTAAGCACAAGCGTTGCTCTCAAGGCTGAGATGACATGGCTCATAGAGGGGCCTTTGGACACGGTGAGAGTGGAGATGGGTGCCGGCACCGCCGTTGGGACGCTGGGCCAAATGGGGGCGTCCAGCGCGTTCAGGGTGAGTATATATGGTTCTTATATTTCCCGGCTTCACAGGTTTCCATTCGATTATCTATACACTCTTCTATCTCAGCACCCCGTGCCTGTGGTTCTCACATCACATTTTACCCTCATCAACAATGGCACCCCTAAACTTCCGCAACGGCATCTCAATTGCCATCCTCATCCTCTACATACCCATCCTATTCGTCGGCGCCTTCCTCTCCAAACGCCACGGCTTCGGCCGCTCCTCAGGCTGGATCTTCCTCGTCATCTTCAGCACCCTCCGCCTCGTCTCCGCCGCCATCAACCTCGCCCTGATCAACTCCCCTAAGTCGACCGGCCTCTACACAGCCTACGCAATAACCACCTCCGTCGGGCTCTCCCCCCTCCTTCTCACCGCCCTCGGCCTCCTCAACCGCGCCATCGAATCCATTGAGCGCCGCGGCTCCAGCGTGACAGTCTCACCACGCCACCTCCGCATGATCCAGATCCTCGTCATGATCGGCCTCATCCTCTCCATCGTCGGCGGCATCAACGCCAGCGACGCCAAGACAGTGGAGGAGTTGAACGAGTCGCACCCCCTCACGGAAGCAGGCGCTGGTCTTTTCATCGCCGGGTTCGTCATCCTCGCCCTAGCCACCGCGAGGGTCCTCTTCTCCATCTCGTCTGCCGAGCCGGGAGAGCGACGTCTAATTCCTGCGTTGGCGGCTGTGCTACCGTTCATGCTTGTGCGCGTTGTCTACTCATCGATTGGTGCATTTGCACACAATGCCAAGTTCAATGCTGCGATGGGGAATGATGTGATTTTCTTGGTTATGGTTATACTCATGGAGCTGGCAGTTGTGCTAATCTTTGAGGGTGTGGGAATCACGCTGAAAGCGATCCCGAGGGAAGAGAGGGGGAAGGTCGGAGATTATGTGGAGATGCCTGTCAGAGGAGGGTTGATTGGGAGGTTGGCGGCAAGGAGGTACGAGCCGGAGAGGAAGGCGCCAGCGGGACAGGGGAGGTATGAGTCGGAGAGAAGCGCGCCTGTGGGCCAGAGGAGGTACGACGCGTAAGCAGGATGGATATATAGAAGGCGTATTTGCTTTGGTCGGGTTTTCAAAGCGGGTATTTTGTTGATAATATGGCGAGGGGATATTTTGGTTGTACAGCGAAGATGGATACCACTGTTTGTTTCATATTGCAACATAAAATATAGACTTCATTACTTGTTTGCCTCCCTCTTGAGTGCGATAGTGTAATCGACAAATGTGTGCGATCGGGGGCAACGGGCTTGCCTTTGGGCGTCTGTAGGAAGCACATATATTCTGCAGCAAGTAAAAATGCCCAGTAATTCTCTTCTATCTTCGAGGGAACGGCCAGCCTGCCTTTCAGTATCCCTACGGACTGCTTGTGCTCGCATATCTCGGCGTTCAGGCAAACGTCTCATATTGTACGACCCCCCAATGGCTATCCACATACCCCTCAGGTAGTATTATAGCCTGGCGTACAGTATCTTTGACACCATAAAACCAGCCCCAACGCCTCCAACTCCAATATCACCTCCCTATGTCTCTACTCATGCCTAAACCGAGTCCCGATCCGGCACCCAGAAATTTAGCTCCTTATCCGCCGTCGCAAACATGTTGAAGCGCGGATTATACCGTATCGCCGCAACCTCGCTTTTACTCTCGAGCTCACACATCGGCGCGTTCCCTCCAGGCTGCGTAGCGCCTGTGATATCGTACACGAGCACATTATTCCGCTGCTGTCCGCTCAGCACATACCGCCCATCAGGCGAGAAACACACATCACCGCTAGTATGATGTTGCCCCTCAACGTCGTCCTCCCCATCAGGCCCTTCTTTGCCGAGGGGTAAACGGCGCGTACCACCAGATTTGCGGATAAGACCGTGCTTGAGCTTGCCGTCGAAGGCGTCGAGCACGAAATGTGTGTTTCCGCCTGTGCCAACGAGGAGGCTTTTTCCGTCATTGGAGAAGTCGAGAGTGCGCCAAACGCGGGATGTTGGGTCGTGCTTGGCGTAGGGGTAGAGGTCAAAGGTTGCAAAGGGCTCTTTGTCGAATTTTCGGATGTCGTAGAGGAGGATGGTTTGTGCGGCGGGGGAGGCGACGGCGAGGACGTTGGCCGAGGGGTCGAAGGCTGTGAGGTGGGGGGAGTTGATGTTGAGCATGCCTATCGGGTTTACGCTGTTGAGATCCCAGATGCGGATGGTGTTGTCGAGGGAGGAGGACACAAATGTGTCACTGCCGGGATTCATGGTGAGGCAGGTTACCGACCCAGTGTGCCCTTTGAAGTAGCGGAGGAAGGAGTTGTCATGGGTAGCTAGGTAGCGTATATCATCTGCAGAGTAGAATTAGCATCTCAGATCCAGAGTAAAGGGCGAACCGCATACTGTTTTCTTTTGTGCTGGCGTAGATGATGCTCGTGGACTTGTGTGTGAATTTGGCGTGCTTGACTCCGTATTTTTTGCTGAACAACGACTTGTTGTACGTGCCATCTAGGACATTGTACAGTTGGATAGACTCATCTGTCTCGGAAGTCATCAAAAGCTCGCCCTTGTCATCGAAGTCCAGGGAGAGCACTGTCGTGGGCTCGTTATGATAGTCGCGCTTGAACAGCTTCAAGAAGTATTAGCTATGAGTGGGCATTGAAGTATACATGCAGCCAGCTTACCCTTGTTGGCCGAAAGTTTGAGATTATATCGCTGACTTTCGCAATGGCCGGCACATTGATACCTGACCTAGAGAGGCCAATGCCTCCATTTGCATTTGGTGCCGGCCTTGGGGAGTCCAAGTCCATTGGTGTGGAGCTCATGGTGGAAGGAGTAGAGGAAGAAATGGAAATATGTGCTAGTATTCAGCAATATGGCAAATTAAAGTCATGCCTAAGAAGCTTATGAATCCTCTATACGCTCATTGTGTCGTGGAATTGCTCTCTTGTTGTCGTCGAATGAGGCTGTTGCATTGGAGAAGCTCGCGGGCGCCTTGCCCCCAGCCTTCTCCAAACATGCCCCATAGTTTCACAGCAGGCCCGCACGTGACCATATTTTGTTCAGCCTTGTCGCAAGGGTTGCCGCGGTTCGGATCGGCTTTATAAGCATCGGAGTGTCGGAGTCCGTACAGGCACTAAGACTAAGGCAGGCAAGGGTCACGGTTCTGACTGCGGTCTCGGCGAACGGAAGCCACGCGAGGGATCAGCCAGCATAAGCTCCCTGGGCACAATATATCCGTCAGCAAAGCCGCACGCTTTCTGAATCCAAAATACTAACTATTTTTACAGCGGCTTCTTTTCCTTGTTGTCTTTCTTGTCTGCAAGCTGTGGGGGCGCAGTCGGTTTACCACTCATTTATTATATATCTGGATTGCTGCCGACTTCGCGGAACAAGTCTTAGAACGGCCGAAGGCGGCGTAAGCACTGAGGAAGAGGAAAGTTGGGACAAGACACGACAAGACATTGGTGAAAGATGTCGACCACGTTAGGGTGAGCCGGATCACCCAGGGAACAACTGTACCGCAGAATGCTAACTATTCCCCCAGCGCATTCATCGCTGGCGGCGTTGCAGCCTGCGGCGCAGTGACAGCAACCCATCCATTCGAGACAGTCAAGATCCGGTTCGTCCGCACCTCTCCCCTGGCCTTTGCTCCGCGCTGACATTTCTCAGCATGCAATTGCAAGGTGAACTGCAGGGCAAGGCGCAACAGCCGAAGTTATATAAGGGTCCAATCCACGGCGTCACCGTCATCGTTCGCAATGAGGGTCTCAAGGGAATCTACCGTGGTATTGGAGCTGCCTACATCTACCAAGTCCTACTTAACGGTTGCCGCCTTGGTTTTTACGAGCCCCTCCGTGTTACAATGACGAAACTGGTCTACGGCGATGCTTCAGTTCAGTCCCTTGGCGTCAATGTCTTCTCAGGCGCATCGTCTGGTATCCTTGGCGCCGCAGCGGGAAGCCCGTTTTTCCTTATCAAGACGAGATTGCAGAGCTTCTCGCCAATGCGGCCGGTGGGCACGCAACATAAATATAAGAATGCACTTGATGGTTTCAGGAGCATCTATGGAACCGAGGGCGTGAAGGGCTTATACCGCGGCGTGGGCGCTGCGATGGTGAGGACGGGCTTCGGAAGCTCCGTGCAGCTCCCCACATACTTCTTTGCGAAGAGGCGGTTAGTGAAGCATTTTGGTATGGAGGAGGGACCCGCGCTGCATCTCGCGAGTAGTACAGCAAGTGGGTTCGTCGTATGCTGTGTAATGCATCCACCAGGTATGCTACGGATGATAGCCCCCATTGCGCAATGACCTGCTGACACACGCAGATACCATCATGTCCCGAATGTACAACCAGAACGGAAACCTCTACAAAGGCGTTTACGACTGTCTCTCGAAGACTGTGCGCACTGAGGGTGTTCTCGCCATCTATAAGGGTTACTTACCGCATTTAGCGCGTATTCTCCCACATACAATCTTAACCTTATCTTTCGCCGAGCAGACGAATAAGTGGATGATGAAATTAGAGAAGAAGATATTGCCAGCTGGTGAGATATAAGTGGGCTTGGGAAGGCGAACCGGAGGAGCAGAGGACTGGAGTAAGGTGCCGTCACTTGTATATAATACCTTGGCGAGATGGGAGTAAATAAAGGCCGTATTTAGATTTCTTGTACAAAGAATTGAGATGAAGATTAAAATTCTGTTGTTGGCAAATATCTAAGTCTATGTTCGGTCTATTACTGCTTGACAGCCCAGCCCCTATTTTGACGCAGAACCAATAGTGTCATGTCGGGCTTGGAATATCAGTTCAACACCCTGAGAAGCCGGCATCAAATCAAGACAGCCAGACCGGTAACTGGCTCCCATAATATCTGATAGGAACCCGCTCGCCTGGAACTAAAAAGTGGCAGATCCCCCAGCAAAACGCCCTCAGCATCATAACCGCCCACACATCGACAATCTGCTCCTCACTTTTCCATCCCCATACTTTCCAATGGTCTATCAGAAGCGGCAGCCTTTCGAAATACTGCGCGACTTGTTCATATTCCGAACCCATAAAGTTCCCCATCATCGTTCGCTCTAAACTTCCTGGCTCTCGCGTGCCGGGAAAGTTATCGCGCGGCTGGAATCCGAAAACGCAACAGCGGATATGGGAGTCTAGGAATGCTGGGTATCCGAAGTGAGGGATGCTCGCACTTAAGTTATCAATGTAGTCGCTGCACTGCTCAACTATGTCGAGTGCCAACGTAACGACACTAGTCTTGCGGCGGACCGTCCACCATTGATCCTCCCCATCCTTACGAGGGCCTTTCCTGAGAGAGTCGTCGTCATCGGCCTCGATTATCAGCCGTTCCATCTGCACTTTTACCCAATATGCAGTAAATCTTGTTGGCTCGGCGGAGTGCTCCGCATCGAATATGTCAGTAAGTGATTCCGTTCCCGAGGCATTGCGTAAGAGTTCCATATCAACATGCTCCCGAAGCTTATTGCGGAAAGCAATGCGGCCGACTCTGGACGTGGTAACTCCACTTGTATTATCGCTCGGTGCAGGTATCTGGACGAGCGACATATGTTCTACTGGATTTGGAAGGCAAATCGGTATCATGGTAAGGGCAAGTAAATCTCCAACAGGGAACGTAAAGGTGGAGTCGAATCGCAAAATTTCTTTCAGTAATTCTCCCATGCCGTCTCTAGGCACTAGAAGATCCAAGGAATCGACTATATCGTCCTGGGTGCTGAGAACAAAATCCGGAAGGCCAAGTCTCATATCTCCACGAACAACACCTGCGCCGAGACTGTCTGCTCCTCGAGTGGGGATATAGATTTCTTCATTTCTCCGGCTTCCCCCAAACCTATGCTTTTTAGAATAGGAGCTGTTGAGGAAGAAGGAGCCGGTCTGGCCATGGTAATGGTATTGCACGACAAGCCCAAGCGACCTCACAACCGTCGATGTCAGGACGTGTCCGTTGCCCTCTGCGTGCATGACCCCATCCTCAGGGCGAAAGATTTTCCACCGCATGCCCATCCTCCGAGCCATCACCGACAAAGTGCTCAGTGTAGTTTTCGCCAAGGGCCGCGACACATCCGGTGGCTGAAAGTCCCAAGACCTTTCCATTACTTCTATTGCCGGTACTCGGCGGTAATCCGAGTGAAATCGTTGATGTGCGTTAACGAGTTTAATTTCACGGTTGACATCGTCTTTGGTTTTGGCTGGTGCCAATGACTTATGAGTTGAACGGTGCATCTGAGACAACAGCTCAAGCCAGCCAACAAGGTCGCCATTTGCCCTAGTCTCGCTAGGAACTCTTCCATAGTTTATGGGACTGGGGGCACTCCAGAGCTTATTAGTTTCTTTGTCGTCCAACCCCAGCAAGTACTCAGCCGAACAGACTGGGGCAAACAAGTCCGTCATAACTATCTCAGGAGTCGAATACAGCGTCTCAAATCGAAACTGACGCCATCTCCATCGCAACCTTGTCTTCTTACCCCAAGCACCCATGACGGATGTCTGGCAACGACGGTAGCCATCTGCTGTCGCAAAATACTGTTGTAGCAATTGCCCGGTGGTAGCTACAAGTGCAACCAATGAAACGATCAGAGCGACAACAGCAACACGGACTTCTGTCTCCGAACCGTCTGATCCAGACATTTTAACTGTGGCTGGAATGGGCAGCTCATCAGATTGTGTATTTAGACCAACTTATTTCACAGTCTTTCACAGCCTTGTGCAACGGAAGTGGTCATCTTCTGAAACTACAAATCGGTCAGCAGTTGCCATGCATCACCTTGGATGGAGAATTTACGGATTGAAAAACGTTATAGTACGCATAATAAACCGTCCTTGGCTATAATTGGATTTGGGATTCGAAATGTCCTCAAGGGAATCCATGTTGTCTGGAATTGTCCCACGTAAACCACGTGATAACGATCTGTTCTGCCGATCTTACAGAACAGGGGGCTTCACCAGCTAATGCCCCATAACGGGACCGGCTCGGAACAACCGAACTCACAGTTGCTAACGCACTATTGCACTCTGATAAGCCTCCCTCATGGTTATTAACTCCATACCTCATACCTTAGAACCTGTCTACCGTCTTGCCATGTTTGCGATGCGCCCGTTCTGCTGGGTGTGCATCGGCCCCCAGTCCAGCCGCAATCATCTCCGCACATACCTCTCCGTATACTCTTTCTGCAACTTCTGGGTATTTCATTGGGTTTGGCATCTTGTCAAATGCATGCGGAACGTTTTGGATAATCCCACCTTTCACGGTCTTGCCCACATTCGGGCTCTTCAGCCTCTCCCCGAACGCAACTCCTTCAACATTTAGCATGTCATGCTCGCAGGTGTGGAGTATGATCAACTGAGGATAAGCAGCTCTCAATAAATCGTCGCTAGCCGCAGCAGGTGAGAGATATGGATCCCCGAGATCTAACGACGTTGCAGCATATTCCGAGGAAAGGTAAGAGTCGTCAAACAGATTGGTAAGAGCCGCCGAGATGTTGAGTTCTGGTCTGGGATTCGTTCTGCGTTTGTTTGCGCGGGATATTCGAAAGTCTGTTGGAGGATAAAATGAGATAATAGCACGTATTGTAAGTTCGGGAATCTCTTGCAGTGTCTCCAGATTTGTCGCCTGGCATTCGATTAAAGGTGTGCTTTGTGAACTATCTTGGCAGACTTGTGGGATAGAACGAGGGGTGTTCGTTTGCCTTAAGTCATTCAGGTCGGCGCCATCCGAGTTATAAGGCCGTAAAAAACGCTTTTCACTGCCGTTTTTTAAGTCGTAGAAAATGAATGGAATAGTTAAGGCTAGGTTTGCGCCAGCAGAAAACCCGCCAAGTATGATCTTATGAGGATCAAGGCGTAATTCCTCGGCATGTGCAGCCAAGTATATCAGGGCATCAGTTCCATCATTGCCAGCGACGCTGAAGGGATACTTCGGTGCTAGCCGATACTCCACACTCACGAAGACAGCTTCAGTCTTCTCCACGACGCAACGCGCCCACCGGGCATCATCAGTTCCTGTTCCCAAGGTAAAACCACCACCGTGGAAGTTAATGATGAGTGGGAAACGATGATTATCCGAAGAGTTGTGATATATCTCTGGGACATAGAAAATAAGGCAGAAGTCTCCTCTTTGCGCGGATAATCTCGACGGAACTTTGACAATGAAAGACGGAGACCGGGACGAAGGCTGCGTACGATGGTGGAGGAGCATTCCAAGCCACATCAAATATCTCCAAATTACAGCCTTCACGTGCCTTCGATAAATATGTCAGCAAAAATACCGAGAAGGCACAAATAATACGACTTACAGGAGCCACCGAGAAGTAGTATTTGGCTCCATGGTGGCAAAACAATGTCGGCGAGGGACCTATTTCCTAGCAAGTTCATGTGCCGACACTGTCGCCGTAACCCGCAAATTATTATGAGAGAGGCCAGTTACGGAGGGGTGCCTTTGAGGAAGAAATGCGGCATTAAATAAGCCAACGATAACAGCCCTGCGGTTGGACAGCGATTTACATTGTTGGATGTACCTTTAGCACCAGGATGAACTTGCCACTCTTGTGTTTGTAAGAATTCCGATTGACGATGTTCTGGGCCGAGATCAACAGGGTGTGGGAGATGATGTCACAGGCCAACCAGGTCCCTTGGTACCATATTTCTGCTTATTTAGCAACATTTCAAATCCAACCCTTTAGTAAAATATCAATATTATAGTCTTTATATATTTGTTTAGCAGCATTATATTTGGATCCATTAACTCATATTCTTTCTGATGATCTGCGCATGTGGTTTTGTTTGGACTCCAAACTGAGAAATCAGGCTTCCGATACATCCGTCAAAACCATATGACTGACCACCGCTGGTAATTTTGTTTTTGGGAAACACTTGCAGTGGCCCCAGATGCTGAGAGCACTGAGAAAAGATTCAGGAGCTTCAAATGAAGAGGATGGCAAAGCGGACGGGGTTAAAAGCAAGCTCGCTGAGAAGATAAGGGCGCCACTCAAGCGGCTTAAGAAGGGAGGCAAATCCGAGGCACCGCAACGAGCTACGCACAAGCCAGTATTTGCTGCACGAAATATACCACAGGGCGTGGCACTCAATGGAGAAGCTTCAGGCCGGCAGTACCGGTCAAAGCCAAAAAGAAGAAAGCATGAGAGGAGGGAAACAAGAACCCACAGGGAGCAGCAATATGGGATTTCGGCCCGCGAGAGAGATGCCGAGTTCTTGAAACACGGTCCATCTGAGCTCACGAGCCTGTACAAACCCTTGAGCTTAAATATGAGCAAGACCAGAAAGAGACCTGAGGAGCAGATCGAATACTATGGACGATATCAGTTCGAGGAGTTAGACTTCTCTAGTACGTTTGTTCTTTTTTACCGTTAATCCCAGGACCGTTTGAAATCCGGCTTACAATGAGTAGATCAAATTGGTCATGTTGTTACGTTCAGAGCTCGAATACATACAATACGACGAATGAGCGCTAAGTTGATATTTATTGTTTTCCGCCAACAAACATTCACTATCCAAGGTGTCCTCGAGATCGACCACCCGGATGGAGGGCGATATAGCCAGCAACATATACATCCCAATATCGAGGGCAGCGAATCGCGCGGCATAATATCAGAGCAAATGGTGCGGGCCGTATTACACTATCCACTGGAAAGCATTGTGCTAGTGAAGGGGAGAATCCGCAGCCCTCCTGAGTCGATTCATTCAGCAACTATACATGATGCAGAGATTCAGGTCCAAGAAATACATCTGATCTCACAGCTGTCCGAACATGTGCCATTTTCAGTGTATGAGGCAGAGAATATTGGAAAATTCAGCCTGAGAGAAGCCGGAGAGGGTGAGGACGAATCGGAAGAGGAAATATCAGGAGAGTCCAATAGTCGCAGCAGCCAAGCTAGTGCTGGCAACAGTCACAGCAGTGAGAACAGTGCTGAGAGGATTACACGAGGTAAATTATTTGGTGTTCAATGGCTGTCATTTGCTTACACATGTCTAGGAAGCAACGATGGTGGTAGACATAATAAGGCGCTGCCCCTGACTTACCGTCTAAACAACAGGATTGTCGACCTTCGCACGACGAGTTCTCAAGCCATTTTTCGTATCCAATCTGGAGTAAGCAATATGTTCCGTACTTACCTCGACTCTCAAGGGTTCATTGAAATCCACACGCCCAAGCTGCAAGGTAGTGCAACCGAGTCAGGGGCGTCCGTCTTCGAAGTAAACTATTTTGGCAGGCCGGTATATCTGGCCCAGGTATGTTATTTGACTATATTCCAACAAAGATCGCTGTTGATAATTGGTAGTCGCCTCAACTGGCGAAGCAGATGTGTATCGCTGCAGATTTCGAGAGAGTATACGAAATTGGAGCGGTATTCCGATCTGAAAATAGCAATACACCGCGGCATCTTACGGAGTATACTGGGCTAGATCTTGGTTAGTTGCCTTCCAGCGCCAGCCAACCGTACACGAGCTGACCGGCGAATAGAAATGGCCTTCGAGGAGCATTACCACGAAACCTTGGATTTAATCGATGAAATGTTCAAGTGTATTTGGAAAGGTTTATATGAAAGATACAGCAAAGAAATTGAGATTATATCTCAATTTTACCCCCATGAAAGACTACTATGGCGAGAAGAAACGCCTCGGTTATCATTTTCGGAAGGTATCAGGCTATTGCTATTGGACGGATGGACGGACGACGAAGGGAATCCACCATCTGATACAGAAGATTTGTCCACGAGAGCAGAAATAAGGCTTGGACAGCTTGTGAGAGAAAAGTTCAAGTCAGACTATTACATTCTGGATAAATTCCCCGCCTCTGCCCGACCTTTTTATACGATGCCAGATCCAGGCAACGAGAATTTCACCAATTCCTTCGATATTTTTATTCGAGGTCAGGAAATTCTTAGTGGTGGGCAACGCATCCATGATGCTGGCTGTCTGGAAAAGCGCATGCGTAGGCTTGGGGTAGAGCCTGAGACAATGAACGAGTACCTGGAGGGGTTTCGATGGGGAGCTCCCCCACATGCTGGAGCCGGTATTGGCCTCGAGCGGCTCACATTCCTATTCCTTAACCTTGGTAATATCCGTCTCGCCTCACTCTTCCCAAGGGACCCTAAATCTCTTCCCAGGCAAATAGGAGGGCCGAATCTACGACACCCGGAAGCTAGCACTACCAATCCGCCATGGGCTGACACGACAAACCGCAACCAAGATTTAATCCCGAAAGCTTACCAGCCTATCGAGAAGCTTATCGCAAATTACGGTGATGCGGCCAATACATCTTGGCTAGATGTGCGCTACGAGCACTGGCGACATGCTTCTACAGGCGCGATTCAAGGTTTTGTCCCGTACCATGGATTTGCCATCACCGTTGGTGATCCACTATGCGCGAAGTCACAGTATCCTCAGGTTGTTTCTGCATATCTCAACTATATTAAGACGGAGCGACGAGACCTAAAGCCGTTATGGCTTATGGCGGGGCCAGCCATAGAAGAATTCCTCGGCGATAAATGCAATTGGCGGACCCTAAGTCCAGTTGCAGAGAACAGAGTCGACCCGCACAATAACTTTGCATCCAAGGACCATGATGTTGCTAGAAAGATACGACATGCCGAGCGCGAAGGGGTGAAGAACTTTGAGTGGCCCAAGACCAAGCCTGTCCCAGCTGAACTCAAACAACGTGTCAATGAGCGCATAGACGCATGGAAGGCAAGTCGCAAAGCCGGAACCCAGGTCCACCTCACAGAAATTAGGCCATGGATCGATGAAGAGCACCGCCGCTACTTCTACGCCACCGAGGGGCCCCGTGATGGCCGTATTAACGCACTCCTCGTTCTGCATCAGCTGGCTCCCGAGAACGGTTACCAAGTGAAGTTCCTGCTCGACTTCCCAGGGGCACCTTCCGGTACCATTGAGTCCTTGAACTTGTTTGCTATGTCCGCACTCGTGGCCCAAGAGCCGGAAGTGCACAGCGTCACGTATGGCACGGGAGCGACCGACGACGTCGTTGGTGGCCGTAATATGGGGAAGGGCAAGCTCAAGTTGCTGAAGAAGAGCTACGAGATTATCAATAAGCGTCTGAAACTGACGAACAAGACTGAGTTTCGAGAGAAATTTGGGGCCAGTTTGGATAGGGTTTATGTCTGCTATCCGTGGCGTGGGCTGGGCCCGGCAGGGATTAAGACGATTGTGGATTTTATGCAAGAGGAGAGTTAGCGGGTGGAGGGAGTTATGAGATATGATGATGACATTGGGATTAGGTTAATCTAGGATAATACTACACCACACTAATTATGTGCCAGCTTAGAAGTGCCAGACCTTCCATTGTAGCGAACTTGTATCAGCGCATTCTAGAATGTCTATCAAATCAATGGCCGAGGGGCAGCGACTCCTTCCATTCGTATGCATTGATGCACAGCTACAGTATCAAGTCAGATCTTATCCTTGTGTTTCAGGCGGCTCCAACATACTATTGTGAGTCAGGCATTAAGCCTATGTGGTTCAGACAAGAGTTAGGCTAAAAATCAGCGCTTCTGTTAGCCATCCTTGTCTCATGGCAATCCGCCTCAACAAGGCCAGGCAAGATACGCAACTGGGTGGCTATCTGATCTGGGCCTGGGTATTGCTGCTCAGACGTCGCTCACTATTTTGCGACTTTAAATCGCAGTCTTAATAGTCTATCGAATCATCGCTATAATGTCCTGGCATTCAAAGCCTTGGGCCAGACATTTGCAGACAATATTTAGACAATTGTCGTTCCAAACAGACCAAACTTCCTTTCCCATTTGGTCGCTATCACAGTCTTTTCTGTCGGCTGGCTTTGGTCCTCCTCATCTTCGTTGTCCTCATTTGACTCATATAAAGCCGGCTCTTCAACTTTAACTTTAATACCATACTCTCGAATGCATCCCGGGAATGGCTTATTCTGGGCTTGGTCTCCGATATCTCTTAGTTTCGCAGCCAGACGTGCAGCTGCTTCTTTAGGGGTAGCCTTTTTAATATTTTCCAACGAGTTTGGATCTCCCTCAACAGGTGCTTTCTTGGGGGGTGGTTCGACGACAGGCATTTCATCGTCACTGTCTGGCGGTTGCTCTCCAGGATGAGATATACGCTTCTTGGGGACCGTGGGGGCAGGGGAAACACCCCGCGACAAGCTGGGTGTCTCTAGCGACCGTGGAAGAAGGATTTTCCCTTCGGCGCTGTTTAGATAGGCAGACTTCCTCTCCTCTAGGTCACCCCATAATACAAAGAGTTTCTCGCGCACAGCGGCAAGAACATCGGGCGTGGCGTGGAGATTCGCAGCATCTTCAGACAATAGAGACTGTCCTGACTCGTTATCGATTAAGACCCAGATACGCTCTTTCGTTTCGCCTTCGGATGGGCCTGCATCTTCAACCTGTAATGCGAATCGCCAGCTCCACTGGAAAGGGTCATTACCCTTGAGTATAAAGTCACTAATGTCTTTACCGACAGTATTAACATCATCCTCTTCATCGGAGGTAGGGTCGAAATCAGAGAGGCAGTCAAATTCGTTTGGCTTCCTGCCAACTGAAAAGTCTTCGACTTTGTGAGGGAAGAAGTCGGTAACGCGGAGATTGGCGCGGTAGTTGGCATTGACGAAAGGCGCATATATTTCATTGCCATTGTCTGCGCCAGCGGCTACACTGCGGCGATTTCTGAGGATATAAGGAACAGGTATGGCCGATCCTGATTGTTTGTGGCATTTCACTTGTAAAGGTCAGCAAAGCCAAAAATTTCCCACCATTAACAACTTACCGGCTGCATTCAGTGCTATTTTATCGTCTGTCGATGTGTCGACAATGAGCTTTCCCTGGCCAGACTCAATCTTCGACTTCCGTTGAAGTTTTTCTGCCATTGCTTTTCTCTTCTCCTTCCTCCGGAGCTTCCCGCTCATTTTCACGGGAGGCTCACTGTCATCACGTTTGCGCTTTCCGGTGACCTCTTCAATTTCTTGTTCGAGCTCTCGCTTCTGTTGCCTGACTGTCTCTTGGTAGTCTCTTTTGCGGCGAAGTGCATTTTTCCACATGAAATCCATATCTCCCCTATTTTCAGGGACAATGAGAACTTGCACTTGGATTTTACCTGGGTGGGCACGTCGGTCAGTTCGAAGCTTCGCTTCCAGGCAACCTCCAGTTTTTGGGAACTCGAAATAAACGTTGAGCAGCTTCACCCAGTTTCCAACCTTCACATGCTCTTTGAATCGCTCGCTGTGGTCATCAAACGCTGTAAGCTGGACAGACATTTTACCGTACGGGCCTTTCCATTCATTCGTCTTCTTTGACTTATGCATCAGCATTGGGTTGGAATACCCGAAGTCATCTCCATCCCGTCCTTCCAAAATCGGGGTAACTCCTGGTATGACGTGGTTATAGAAGTTCTTATTAACAGTATAGTCGGTGAGATACACAGTGGTTCGATCGGACACGTCAAACATATGGATGACCTCCCCAACAAGGTCACAAAACATTCCTGCTCGAGCATCCTTGAGCTCGCAAGATTTTACTCTGAGAGTTGTTGCTTGTGTTACCCGTTCCTGAAATTCTCTTGAGTCTGGGAATGCGTCTCTCTTAATATGAGTCTGCAGCCAAACGATGTGTCTGATTTCTTCTATGTCGACCTTCCCACGTTTTGATGTCGGTTGAGGAAGAGTTGGGCCCTTTGGAATTTGCTCTGGAAATACGTGGATTTCGGAACGATAATTCGTAATCAGAGAGATAGCCCCTGAATGTATTTGGACCTATTGAATAAGCTACAGTTATTTCAACAAAAGGGTCGGCCTACTCTAAAGTTCCTAAGAAGGACAGGCTGTGCCACACCACTGATGATCGGCATGTCTGACCGAGCTAAGAAAATGTTGACCTTCATAATGTCTATCTCATATGATTCTTCAATAGACTTATCGACAATTGTGAGGGCCATTTTCCAATCTACGGATGCATAAGTCTCGAATTCATCTACAATACAAGGGGATGAGTTTACCAGTGCCTCCAGTCAGCCTTGGAGGCTGGTAGTCTCTGATCAAGCCAACAACGTTGACAAATGGCCTCTGCGTAGCTACAAGCGTGGGGTCCATATCAGAGATTTCACGAATCGATTTGAAGTCCTTTAAAGGAGCCATCGCTGAAGATGGCCCAGTTGTCGGATTGGACGACATCTCTGAGACTCCAATGCGACAATGGAAGTTGCTGGAATGGAGCAGGTATAGCAGATAGAGCACGGCAGTAATGAATTACTAGACCGAGTGTATTATGTGGCGCATTCCGAGATTGTAAGCCGGTTGACTTTCGGTGAAATGGGTCAAGTCCAGCGGGTGAATTTCACTTGTAAGGTGCCACTTTGCCGTGGTAATTAATATAAATTACAGTGAGACGCGGCTGTAATGGTGGGAGACGCGACTGCCAAGCCTTGTGCTTAATTGAGCTTGGCTTACATAAGCCAGTTTTCCTTTGAAAGGTGCCAACTCACGTGCTAGGGAGCTCAACCGCACGACAGTTACCGCATCCGTATTGGCGCCTGTTTGTTCGTTCAACTGCAACTTCTTGTCTCTGATTCTGAAATACCGAATCATCTTCCTCCACACCACAACCTTTCCAACTTCACCTTCAACCCCGCTACACTACAGAACCTCCACGTCCTTCGAACGTCCGAGTGGAGCCATTACAGACAACGTCTAGAACAAGGCTCACACAAGTACACTACAGCCATGTCTGAACGCTACATTCCAGAGCAT
This sequence comes from Pseudogymnoascus sp. VKM F-4516 (FW-969), assembly GCA_000750815.1. Classification (NCBI taxonomy): domain Eukaryota; kingdom Fungi; phylum Ascomycota; class Leotiomycetes; order Thelebolales; family Thelebolaceae; genus Pseudogymnoascus; species Pseudogymnoascus sp. VKM F-4516 (FW-969). The sequence goes on along the minus strand of JPJZ01001192.1, from coordinate 58,868 downwards.
CGTCGTACGCAGTTCAAGGCGAAGGGCACCTTCAAGCCTGAGGAGCTCCGTCGCCGTCGTGAAGAACAACAAGTTGAGATTCGCAAGGCCAAGCGTGAGGAGAACCTTGCGAAGCGCAGAGGTCTTGCCAGCGCCGATGGATCCAGGCCAGGCGCATCGTTAGGGGCTGCTCCTGATAGTGACGATGATACTGCCCCCACGGAGTCTCAGGTATGTCAAAGGCACTTCGCTCGCTCTACTTCATATCCCCATGGTTATTCCTTCGTTTATGACGACGAGACTGCCTTATTATTGCGAGCAAAATGCAATTATTCTGCTGTTTTGTTTACTTTTCGCATTTTGCCCCGCTGTGGGGATTTACTTCGCTTGTCTGTGCACGACGCTTGGTCATGACCAGGTGGAGTACGAGAGCTCTGACGATATATTATAACAACGATGGACTATGAAAACATATGCTAACATACTTCGTCTTTATAGCTAAATGAGGATCTCCCACAAATGGTCCAGGGCGTCCTGTCAGACCAAATCGACAGACAAATTCAGGCTACGACTAAATTCAGAAAGCTCCTTTCTAAGGAGAGAAACCCACCCATCGAGGAAGTTATCAAGACGGGTGTTGTTAGCCGTTTCGTCGAGTTCCTTCGTTCGCCACACACCCTAGTCCAGTTCGAGGCTGCCTGGGCTTTGACCAATATTGCTTCTGGATCAGCACAACAGACACAGGTCGTCATTGAGGCTGGTGCCGTCCCAATATTCGTCGAGTTACTTGCCAGCCATGAGCCAGATGTGCGTGAGCAGGCGGTTTGGGCGTTGGGAAATATTGCCGGTGACAGCCCTTCGTGCCGTGATTACGTTTTGAGCTGTGGTGCCCTTAAGCCGCTTTTGTCCCTACTTGGTGACAGCCGCAAGCTTAGCATGCTCCGCAACGCAACCTGGACTTTGAGCAACTTCTGCCGTGGCAAGACTCCTCAGCCAGATTGGAACACCGTAAGTTATTCCAAAAATATTCTCTCTGTCAAATTATACTAATCGCCACAGATTCTGCCCGCCCTCCCCGTCTTGGCGAAGCTTGTTTACTCCCTCGATGACGAGGTCTTGATCGATGCCTGCTGGGCTGTTTCGTACCTGTCTGATGGAGCCAACGACAAGATCCAGGCAGTTATCGAGGCCGGTATCCCACGCCGCCTTGTAGAGCTCCTGATGCACGCATCCACCTCCGTCCAGACTCCAGCTCTGCGCTCTGTTGGTAACATTGTTACCGGCGATGACGTGCAGACCCAGGTCATTGTCAACTGTGGTGCTCTTCCAGCCTTACTGTCGCTGTTGAGCTCAAGCAAGGACGGCATCCGCAAGGAGGCTTGCTGGACCATTTCCAACGTAACTGCTGGCAACTCCACTCAGATCCAGGCTGTCATTGATGCCAACATTATCCCACCTCTCATCCACCTCTTGTCGAATGGAGATCTTAAGACCCGCAAGGAGGCATGCTGGGCTATTTCCAACGCTACCTCGGGTGGTCTCCAGAAGCCCGAGCAGATCCGCTACCTTGTCGCCCAGGGCTGCATTAAGCCACTGTGTGACCTCCTGGCTTGCCCAGACAACAAAATCATCCAGGTTGCCCTTGATGGCCTAGAGAACATCCTCAAGGTCGGAGAGATGGACAAGGAGTCCTCTGGTGAGGGCCCAGAGAGCATCAACAGATATGCTCTGTTCATTGAGGAGTGCAACGGCATGGAGAAGATCCACGACTGCCAGACCAACGCCAACGAGGAGATCTACATGAAAGCATACAACATGATCGAGAAGTACTTCTCTGATGAGGATGACAACGCTGTCGATGACGAGGCTGCCCAACAGGCACAGGGCGCCAACGGCACCTTCGGCTTCGGAACCCAAGGCCAATCTGGTGGCTTCAACTTCGCCAACGGTGGAGACTCCATGGATATGTAATCGCAGCCACTTATCCACGAACATATCTTCGCGCCTTGGGTTACTTTACCACCAACATACTCTCTTAATTTTACCGGCATCTCTCTTGAACCCCTTTAGTCACAGCACATAACAAATTCGACTCCCCACACGACACAGCACCAAGCCCCTCGACGAGAGGAGCCCCCTTCCCCCCCTCGCACAGTTTTTGCGATGTGACCCACGATAAGCGAAAAAGATTCACCGTCATGTAATTTCCTTTGTCAGCAAACCCCACCACCAACCACCGGCACATCAAACACATCAGGCGTTCGTTTTTACGAGGTTTTCGTATGGAAAGTCGGGGCATAGTCGGCTTAAAAGCTGCTGTCCTGCATATTGCGCGTGGATGAAGTACTTTTGAGATGGAGAAGATATAGCAGAGATGAATGGCATGGTAGCTTTAAAGCTCCGGCCGCGGGGTGTGGAAAGAAACGGTGCGTACGCGGTGATGATAGATGGGATTGTGTATGGAGAGAGGCTGGGTAGCTTTAAAGCTCCTGCCTACCCACGGGTTTTGAATAGCCTGGGGAGATGAGGAACTGCCGTCATGCCCTACGATATGCCTAGACGTGCAACCTGATCTTGATGAGATGGGATGCGAGTCAATGGATTGAGTATACAAAAATCTGCCGTTCATAATTGAGTGACATGGATACTGTTAATCAATGTGTACCACTATCTATTCCATCTGCCGTTTCCCCTCACAGCACCTCCTCACACACCTGACATCTGTAGCACAACCCAATATCACCCCAATCAATCTGTACTGTACTGTACAGTTCAGTACGCTACACGACATTCTACAGTACCCTTACCTCACAAAATAGCAGCAATAAAAATCCATAAGGTCGTGTGATTATGACTAAAACCGCCTTCCGCCCGGTGCATTTCGCCGAAACTGATTGGGGGTCCAGCTGCGGGGATCTGCCCACATTATGACGTGGTGTATCTCGGTGGAGGAGGGGTTCCGCCCGCAGCACCGAAGATGGCGGGGTAAGGTGATTATTGATTGATGACAACCTGGGTCGACCGACGCATATCAGTGCAACCACTTTTCTACAAGAACCAATTCTTCTTCTTCTTTAACCATTGCAATTATTACAGGACTTCTGTAAAACCCCAATTACAAAAATTCATAAGCTTAGTTGTCAAGAAAGGGAGAAACATCAAACCGCAACAATGTCTCAAGAACGCCGCATCTCCGTCCTCGACGTAAGACCCTCCAGCTCCTCCCCAACCCATGGAAACCCCCAAATCACTAACCCCCGCGCCCCAGAAATCCATCGAGTCCCGCCTCCCCCCCTCCTCCAAAATGCTCTTCGACGCCAAAGCAGGCCAATCCCTCTCCTTCGAAGCCATCGCGCAGCAACTCGGCCGCAGCGAAGTCGCCGTTGCAGCCCTCTTCTACGGGCAGGCCTCCGCGTCCCAAGAAGACGTCGTCAAGCTGTCCAAGATCCTGGGGATCCCGCAGCCGGCGCTGGAGGCGCAGTTGCTGGGTTTTCCGGATAGGGGAAGGGCGGGGCCGATGCCGCCTGTTGAGCCGTTGATTTATAGACTGTATGAGATTGTGCAGAATTATGGGTATGCGTATAAGGCGGTGCTGAATGAGAAGTTTGGGGATGGGATTATGAGTGCGATTGCGTTTGAGACGAAGGTTGATAAGGAGGTTGATGAGGCGGGGGTGCCGTGGGCGGTTATTACGATGAAGGGGAAGTGGTGAGTTTTGCTTCTGGGGAGAGGGGGTTGAATGGATAGGGACACTTTTGCTAATGAGACTCTTACAGGTTGCCATTCACTAGGTTTTAATTTGTGGGACTGGAGGGGTCATGGGTTGATGAGAGACTACGCATTCATATGTATCCTATTTTATTTTCTCACAACAAGCACAATGGCAGTAATAAATATTTTCAAACGACAGAGACCACGAATATTTGATTTCAATATTATAAAATAATAAAACCGCCCTAATCCAATAAGTCCACATATACAAGGCGAGTTTCCCACTCATAAAACCTATTAGGACACCTTTTGCATGTGAACATATTCCGATTATACCCTAAAGAAAGCCCTATCCCATAACAACGGCATGACGAGAGAAATAAACGGCCCTTGGACCCTGTGGAGGGTGTGGTAATTGCGGACCGTGTCGTTTAGTTTGGTGTGTCTCGAAGCCATCGATGGTGGGCCGAAAGAATGAAATGAATGTAGGTCTGTCGTGGAGTATATTCCAACAAAATCGCACACGTTCAGGTACAATTTGACTGCCTGTAAAAGGCAAGCCCGCCATCAGAGCTCGTCGGAGGACATTGGGGGAAAAGAGATTGAGGCCCTGGCGTTCTGAAAGGTTGATAGAGCCGCCATGCTCGCAAATATTGAGAAGCCGCTGGGTTCGGTCGAGTTGTAGCTGCAGCTGCTTGCTTGGATGGGGTCGAGAGTGATGAGATGATGACGAGGTTTTCGAGGGTATGCTATCTACATAACTGAGCATCCCGCGCCGTAAACTTCTCCCTTCTGAACGACGCAGCCGGCACCGTAGACCTCGCCCTTCTGAACGACACAGCCAGCTCCGTAGACTTCGCCCTTGCGCTCGCGGGAGATGGTGTTTGGGCCCATGATGGATAGTTGTTTGGAGGGGGATATAGATATATTTGGAGAGTAGCAGGTGGTTGGTTTGATGTGATTGTCTGTGGAATGAAGATGTGTTTGTGATGATGGCCAGAAGAAAAAGAGAAGGAGTGGTCTGACCGCAGGGGGATACTTATACTCGAGCTCGAGACAGTCTGAGAGGGGCGTGGAGTATGAGTGCATTCCTGTCATTGTCCAGGCGTAATCGGCATGGCGAATGGACGGTACCTCGTAAGGGGGCCAGGGCTTAAGGCTTGAAAAGGATTGAAATGGTAGATTGGTTCCGCAATGAAAGCCGAACGGAAAGTGAGGGTGGGGGAAGAAAGGTCAGGAGGTCTTACCGTGAAAGCGGGCTGTAGTGGTATGGGCTGAATATGCACTGGGATATCTGAACAGTCGATGCAATAAACGACGAGTTCATGGTTATCACGGGCAATATGTGACTGTTCCTCGATAAAGAAGGAATAGAAGAAACGAAAGAACAGTAGGAACGCCAAGAACGGTAAGAATGCAAAGAACAAATCGAGGCTCTTCCATTTTTTTTTCGAATAAGGGCTGGGTTGCATATTGCTGCATATGTGTGCATAGAAAAAGAATTTGTAATATTGATAGTATTGGTGGGAATGGTTGGGAATGTCAGGACCAGTCTTTTTGTTGTTGTTGTTGTGGTGGTGGTTGAGAATCGCTTAAACCCCCCCTTAGTATTGTTCCCCCTGCTAAGCCATCCAAACCCCTTTTCCCCCTACTGGCCCCGCCCTTAGTATTGTTCTTCGCTATTACTATTGTTCTCTTTGCAATATCGACGCTAGAATCAGAGCGACATGATCGCCACTAGGCAAAACATAGATACTGATCTCGCGTTTACCAGGTGGTCGGGACGTTTAACGGCCTTACAGTGGACAAGACGTAAGACAGGGGCGCGGTAAGGGCATCTCCATCGAGTGCATACACTTCCCAAAACGGCGACGCCGATGACAAGCCAAAGGTGATGAATGTAACGCTGACAGTGATAAGTGAATGGCAGTGAACGACTGTGAATGACAGCCTTGAACAGCTCCCGTTGTCTGCCCCCTCCCCCACCGCTCTTCCCTTGTCTGCCGTGATGGCAAGGCGGAATACTCACCCGTGTCGAACGCCACTGTGAAGATTCATGAAAGATCTTATTGGGGTCCATAACATGCTAGGCTTGATCAGGACAAGAAGCAAGGCTCCCCCCTTTCACTCGATAGGCTGGGACAATGGTGGCGCGAGGGGGGGTGAACTCTTCCATGCTCCTTTGCCTTCCATGCATACTGTCGTTCGCACGGAGGCATAGCCACGTGAGACATCATTACCACAATTTGCATGATCTGCTCTCAGCTAGTCACATATCTCCCCGCCGGGGATAATAAGACCTGGCCAATGCTCCCGGTTAGCTGACCCGTCGATCCTATGGATAACTGATCAGAGGCGCATTCCTCGGACCTCTCGGAAAACCACAACACACCGCACAAGCAATGAATTCATTGTGAAAGATGCCGCCCCACGCACACGGCACGCACTCGTCGCCTGCGTGGCTGGCAAACCCCCACTTGGACCGGATGAGGACTATGCCCCTCCTCTCGCCAACTTACTATTGTCTGGCGGGAAACAAGAGACACGGACTTCGACACGGATCCAGATGGCTGCAGGGACCAACGCGGCGTGGGAGCTGTGACTGTGATGAGAAGGTATGAGTCTCGTACTCGACGCTAACTGAGATAGCTGAACTGTGCCGTGCCCAACAAAGATATCACCATGCAGCAGAGTGGTTGTGCCTTTGTTGGGCATGGCTGGGTATCAAACTGAACGGAAAGGAGTAGTGATCTGAGTGTCTGGACTCATGTTGGAACTGACATGTTTTGAAGAGAAAAAACTGTGTAATCTTACCAGAGACAGACGGCTCGACGTGGCTTCCACAATGCACGTTCAATCACCCGATAGATGCCGTCGGTTTATTGATTTTGAAGGGCGTCGAACAGCACCTGTGAGGCAGAGTGAGTCAAAGCCCCCTTCTCATTTTTCAGAAGTCAAAATATGGACACAACTCGAAGACCCTTCTCACCTCATCTCGACTTCGAGACATCCGTCAGAAAGCAAAGAAACGGCACCCTCGCACAAATTCACAGTTCAAAACACTCGAGGCATTGTGACTTGGCATGAGAATATATTCTATATACAGATTATCATACTGTCCCCTCCTGAAAGCGGTCGAGTGATCTGATCAAGCTGTAATACTTATCGGCTCTGTGTTCTCTCATAATCTATTTCTCATTAACAAACGCCGTCGTCAACGTTCCAATACCCGGCAGGATCTCAACAGAGAACTCGTCGCCGTCGCGGAGATATTCCTTTGGCGTAAAGCCGTGGCCAACACCGGCTGGAGTTCCAGTCAGAATGACCGTTCCGGGCTTTAGCGTTGTTCCTTGCGAGAGGAAGCTCACGATCTTGGAGACGGAGAAGATCAGATCGCTTTTCACGTTGTCAGTATCGATCGTGTTCATGAACTTCATTGACGGCCTTCATTGAAAAGACTGGGTATATGAAAGGGGTGAACACTTACTCGGCCCCACAATCCTGCAAGACTCTTCCGTTCTTGATACCGCGGACTCGGAGTTTGTTCACGTCGTACGCCTTGCTGGAGATCAATACAGGACCTGTTCATTATCAGTCACCATCCATAACCAGCTCGGTCAGAGATAGCCCTCTAAAATAACATACCAATCGGGCACGCTCCGTCGAAGCCCTTCGAGAAGCACCACTGCGACTGTGCAAACTGAGCTGCACGCGCTGAGATGTCGTTTGCCGCCGTATAGCCCAAGACATAGTCGAGAGCTTCGGCCTCTGAGACGTCCTTCGCAGCGCGGCCAATGACAATAGCGAGCTCGGACTCGAAGTCAGTGGTGTCATCTCCAACCGTGGACTTAGGAATAGTGAAAGGAGTTGGCCAGGGGTCCGCCAATGCCGTTTCGGGCTTCCTAATGACGGGAAGGTGAAGGTTAGACTATGTTCATGCACTACGTGGCTGGAGGGGCTGCATACAGGAAAAGTGTAGGCAGAGTTGGCAGCTCCATCTTAACTTCCTTCGCATGCTGGGCATACTATTTCTCATATTAGCAATCACTCCTCACAATCCCCCCAACAGACTCCTCCGTGAGACCACATACGTTAAGCCCAATGCACCTTATCGTGCCAATCTCCTCCTGAGCAAGCGGCGACAAAACCCTCTCTATCGCCTCCGTCTTCCCCGTCTTCTCCCCAGGGCTAAGTGCTGACTTGCCACTGAAGATATCAACGAGGACTTCCTTCCCCGCACGCAGCGCTGCCCCAACGTCCACGGCTCCGTCAGCAGGCTGCCCCAGGAGGACGGCGGAGCTGTTGGACTTCGGGATGAAGCGGACCAGACCTGTGTTGAGTGTTAGAAACATGCAGGGGTACAGCTTCGGGGTTGTTTAGAGTACTTGCGGTTGAATGAAGCTGCCATTTTGTGCTACTGTATGTGAAGCTTTGTGTTTGTAAGCTGGACTTTGGAATTGGTATCAAGCCGGCGCTGTTTACTTCTTATCGCAAAAATTGACGTTGCTAAAAGCTTCTACGGTCGTCTGACTAAGATATGCAGCTTGAGCCTCAAATAATAATAAATCCGAGCTTTACTATAAGCAACAGTCTATCAAACCACAAACAGTACTCAATAGAATCTACCCCCCGATTCGGAGCCTAGCACGTGATCTATCACGACTTATTTTGGATGACTAAAGATTTAGTGAGGGGTCCAGCGGCGGGAAAAGAGTTACCCGATCCCTGGACGCGGCACGACAGGACGACGGGGGGTCCCCACAGTGGCTGTTGTGGGGAGCTAGGGGAAACGGAGGACGCTGTGGTGGTTGTCTTGTATCGAAGTTGCGTGGGTGTCCCCACGATGATGGAGGAATTGAGACAAATTGTGTCTATGGAGAGCAACGAAACAGGTGAGATATCTTCTACATGGAGATCGGAGATATGCCGTGTGTGGGATAGGATTCCGATGCCGCAGCCCCTCCATGGCAGAGGGGTAAGTAAGCATGGCTCTGGCATGGGCTAGACGTATGGCGTAATACAATATATACCATTTCCCCTCCAAATTGATATCTGCATATTTCGAGAAAATCGTAGACTCCCTTGCCAGTAATACCGAATCTACGAATAGACCACCACTCCCTACAGCATCCTCCCGATTCGAATTATCATTTAGCAAAGATGGCAGAAGCATCCAAGCCCCTCGGCCCTTATAAGCTGGTCACAGTCAACACGGCCCCCGAGCGCGCGAAGAGACTTGTTGGACGTGTGGTTGAGGATGTGAAGAACGAATATACGATTATTCATGCTGGAAATGCCGAGAGTAAATTCCCCCTTCTCTTGTCGGCGCCTTCGATTCCTGGGCCTGATAAGTGCAGTTGCTTATCAGTGGACAGGTATCGATGAAGTGAAGACGTTGGTCGAGAAGATCCAGCCTGACGTTTTGGTAAGCTATCAAAGGCAAACTAGCTGAGACTGAGTGAGTACTAACGAGAGAACCAGTTCTGCGCCTCAATGTGGACTCCCGAAGAGAGCAGTAGGATCCTGGCGATTGCAAGGGAGACGATTCCTGGGATAAAGACCATGGCGCTGCCGCAGGGGCTGCAGGTTGAGAAGGGGCCGGATGCGGTGGTGGAATATATTATTGAGAAGTGGCCTGGGCTGGTTGGAAACTGAGTTTTACTGGATTTATAAACGGGGGTGGGGGTTCTGTATATAACAGGAGATATGGTGTTGGCTGCATATATTTGGATAAATAGAAGGCATTTGGCGATATACATTTCTTATTTATTGATGTTTTTGTTTGAGATGCATAGGTAATAATGCTAGCTCCAGCCATCTGTCTCCAAACAGTGCTCAGTGACAAAGTGCTATCCACCGGTCCATGACAACCTCCATATCAATGGAAATGCCCCACTGGGACGTCAAGCACCGAAACAGCTTCTGCATCGAATTCAACTCGTACGTCAAATTCCTCGTCGCCCCTCCTACCCCAAACATCGACGGATGCTCCCCCATCACAAACCGCTTCGTCTCCGAATTCACACTCGCCCCCGCCAGCCCCGTCAACGCTACCGCACCATCAGCATCAGTCCGCGAGACAAGGTACTTCCAATCCACCACACTCGGCAGATTCACCTGCGCGATCCCGGCAAGCGCAAAAACACTAAATATCGTCGCGGCAGCAAACAGACAGCTCGGGATATGAATTACATGCGCCCTTCCCCGCGGCAGCTGCTCAACCATCTCCTGGATCGCGATGGCGTGCAAGAGGGCTTTGAGGGCGTCCTCAGAGCTCGCCCATTTCACGAGATCGAGACCGGGAATGGCGGCTTGGCTCCCGCCCCAGACGTGCTGTGGGATGGAGTAGCGGGAGCAAACGTGGCGGCAGAGGAGGGAGGAGTCAATGCATGCGTTGAGGCAGGTGGTATGCCATTGGAGCAGGATCTCGAGGGTGTCGGCGCTGGGGAGGTGCGTGCTGGCGGTGATCCAGTTGTAGACTTGGAGGAGGGCGGTGCGGACTTCGGGTTTGGCGGGGACGCCGACGGTGGCGTGGTCGTCGGCGCAGTCGGAGACGAGGGATTGGAGGCCTTCGAGGATGACGCGGAAGGAGAAGGCGGTGAATGTGAGGTTTGCGGGAGGAGGTTCTTGAAGGGAGAAGAGAGACGAGAAGATGCTGCGGAAGGTGGGTTGGGTTGGGTTTTCGGAGTGCATACAGTTCAACCAGGCCTGGCTTGTGCTGGCTTCGAAAGCTGCTTCGCTGCTGGGAAGGCTGAGAGAGTTGGCTGCGTGGCGAACTGACGTTGGCCTGCCGGACATGCGGGCAGTAAGACCATCCAGCACGTAATGACCTAGTAGTGCCCGTTGTTGTATCTCTCTAGCTGTCCATATTCGCCATTGTTGATCTATCGTTAGTTCTGATGCATTAAGTGGAGGTAGGTTGGTTGCGGGGTATGATGGGCTATCAAACATCCCACAATGCCTGGCCCAAAAGAAGCCAATTGCATGGAAAGCCTGGCTTGTTGTTCGAATGTCCCTGTTCTATAGATGTTGCATAAGCAGTTTGTCTTACAGATTTGGTTCATAGCTAAATACCTTTGATAATGCACCGTACACTTGCCCCAATAATGCGGTCAGCACAAGTTGGACCCCTTTACAGGAGTCATACGGTCCACGATGAGTAATTAATGTTTCCCACTGTCATATTGTTAGATTAGCACGAGTATTTTGGGACTTATTATGGAACTAGGAGGACGTACATTTGTAGCAACTGCAATATGTGCCAGTCGCCATAAGGCCTCACCCTGTCGGTTGTTAGCAGGGAAAGCAAGGTCAAGAGGTTGAATCACAGCATATTTTACCTTCGTAATCGAATCTTTGGGACCAAGATATAAGGATCCAATCGCCATAGCATTGAGCAATAATGGCTGCGTACTCTCCCGAAATACGAATGTCGCACGGTGCAAGACAGGGAAAGTGGGGATAAAACGGACGAAAAACATATGCAGGCATTCGTCCAAGAAAACCGAAGTGATGGACGTGGCTTCGATTGCCGCTGTCACACTTGAAGACTACCCGTGGGTGAGTTCTTGAAACACATTGCGCAAGACACTCAGGGGCTTACTAAGTTAGAAACCATTTTACTGACATCGTGCAATGCACGATGACTTCCGCCAGATGGAATGGCACTAATAGCGGGCCCGCGGTCGTCAAATGAGTCTGGAGATTTGAAGTTATTGCTGCTTGTATCGCAGATATCGCTACCCGCCTGTTGACTACCAGGCAAGAACGGCAGCGTACCCAAAGGCATCTGCCACTGGTTTGCCGTATCCATCGACATGATCGTCTGAAATAAGGTTTCTGAATCGGGCCATATCAGGTCAGATCCAATCTCTGGAGCCTGCAGCATATCTGGTACGTCCGAGGTCATAGACTGCTGTTCCATCCATGATTGATCTGGCGTACCGCCTTCTGTACTGGGTGCAGCTCTCCTGACATCAGAGTTGATGATCTGAGGCATAGGCGCTCGAAGCACCTGCGCCTGAGTTGCCGCGGTTGACGCAGGGGATGCATATTCTGCAGCGCCTTCCTTGCGGGTGTGCAACCTCTCGTGGCGAATCAAGGCATCCTGCCGCGCAAAGGGTCTTTTGCAGTCGGCGCATACGAATGGGCGAGATCCAGTGTCTTTTCATAAAACTGTCAGCCACAAGCAAGGGGATAGACATGCCAATTGCCAAGCACTGGGAACCAGATGCAAGGGAACATTGGGTGGTTCTTACGGCACCGTTCATGTCTCTAAACGGCCAAATTAATAATTGATTCAAAGCAAGGCGCCAAGAATAGACGTACCCTCAGATGTTCTCCCTTGGAGAATGTCTTTCGGCAGTATTTACATTCCATCCTCAATGTTACTGCCCGCCTGGTGCAAAACTGTTGGTGGTTTCGCTATATAAGAAGCCGAGACCGTGCCGTCGCCTACTGCCGTCGCATTAATCGGCAGCTAAGCACAACTTATGAGTATTAGAACGGAGCCAAGAGTGGCGTCGTCGGGCTTGGTCTTCTTGGTTTTAAGCCTTGCCCAGATGAAGCCCAGTCCTCTAACAGGTAACCCCGAGGATCTACCGGTCCGATGGGGCTGGGCGCGCGGCCTCGTCTCGGGGTGCATAAATAGATGCCGAGGACGACGCCAAGCAGACCTTGCTTTCCCCAATCTCCAAATACACCAAGGCAACTTAAGCAAGACTTATACCAATAGACTTAAACTATCAGAACTCAAAATAGACAACGGAGTAGAGTCTAGGGTTCTCCGCGGCGCACATGGAAGATTGCGCGTACTCCATACTTTCCCACTTTTCTACGTGGAGAGTTACATTTGAGTTGCATTGTGGGGAAGGCTGTGGAGATGGGCGTGGCCCGTTTGAGGGGAAGCCGGAGAAGCCAAGGTTGGCGTGGGGAAGGGGGTGATGAAGCGTGCGGGGATTCCACCTATTGGCCCTAATTCCGTGTTGGTCCCAGCTTCTGACATGGTACACGGTTATCACATTAGCTCGGGTCTTCATGGGGCATAATACGGTAGTTGAGCTTTAAGAAGGAGCTGTCTGGACGTATTATGCCTCGTCAAATTACGCATATCTGATGTTGTTTTTGTATACTTCATATTCTTCCTAGGCGACTACAGCTCCCCACGACCTGTATCGTAACCATTTACTACAGTTGCTACCCGGTGATCCGGTAATAACCTCAATAGAGGTAATTGCTTGTATTTTTGAGCTTATTTTGCACTGCGAGCCATGACGGCCTCAACGGATGAAAAAGAGCCCGGCCAAGCGCCTGCTGAACTGACCAGCAATGGCAACAACGGATCGCCAAAACCCAGTGCAGAGCATAGCGAGGGCGTTGAACCAAAAGGGGAGCGCGACGTCTATGTGCACCCTGAAACCACTGATGCACTCTCCCCAGAGCATCGGGAATACCTGCTGCAGCGCCACGGAACTCTGGAGCTAGATCCGATTCCAGGAATGGGCGACGCTGACCCCTATAACTGGACCTCATCGAAAGTATGCAGTCTTTTCTTCTACGAAGGCTTTTAGTCTCGCTAACTGGATGCCCCATTGCAGAAAACTATCAATCTCATTCTCGTTGCCTTCCACGCTTGCATGTCCACCTTCATTGCGGCGTCCATCATTCCTGCCTATCAAACCATGGCAAAGGATTTGGGCAGGCCTCTCCAGGACATCACGTACCTCACCTCTCTTCAGATTGCGATTCTGGGAGTCGCACCCCTGATTTGGAAGCCGATCTCGCATCGCTATGGCCGGCGCCCTGTCTTCTTACTCTCTCTCATATGCGCCTTGCTGGGAAATATTGGTTGCGCGAAGAGTCCAGATTATAACTCCATGTCCGTATGCAGAGCCATCGTAGCATTCTTCATCAGTCCGCCAGCAGCTATTGGCAGCGCCGTTGTCACGGAGACATTCTTTAAGAAGGAGCGTGCTCGGTACATGGGTATCTGGACTCTACTAGTCACCATTGGCGTCCCTCTCTCACCGTTTATCTTCGGTTTCGTGGCAGAGCGCGTGGGCTACAGATGGATCTACTGGGTCCTCGCGATTGCAAGTGCCCCATTCACATTCCTACTCCCCTCTCTAACCTCTTTGCAACAGACCAACGGCGTCCAGTTCATTTTGTACCTCTTCTTCGGGCCTGAGACCCGTTACATCCGCACAGGCGTCACCCACCAAGGCTCCGACTTCAAGCAAGAGTACTTCCAATTCAGCCGTATCGACCCATCTCCTATAACCGCATACGAGTTCATCCAGCCCCTCTTCCTCAGCAGCAAGCTCTGCATCCTCCTCCCCGCCATCGCCTACGCCATGACCTTCCTCTTCTGCAGCGTGCTCGTCACCGTCGAGCTACCTCAACTCTTCGGCGAGAAGTTCCACTTCAACGAGCAGCAGCTTGGTCTCCAATTTCTCGGCATCGTCATCGGCTCCGTCATCGGCGAACAGCTCGGTGGAATCCTGTCTGACACCTGGATGAACCGCCGCGCGAAGAAGATTGGACGTGCGCCAGCGCCGGAGTTCAGACTGTGGCTCAGCTACTCCGGCTTCGGGCTTGCGATCATAGGGATGGTGGTCTTCTTGGTGCGTACGGCTCAGGCGCCGGATTTGCATTGGAATATCACGCCTGTAATTGGGATTGCGTTTGCCGGTGCAGGCAATCAGATCATCACAACGGTGCTCATCACTTATGCTGTTGATTGCCATCCAAAGGAGTCAGCCAGTATCGGCGTCTTCATCACGTTTGTGCGCCAGATTTGGGGGTTTATCGGACCGTTCTGGTATGTAGTCTTCTTATCCTTGCTCCCTTTTAGCCTGCTTCCATGCCACTGAGAGACCATCTAATACGAGCATCTTTAGGTTCCCAGCTATGTTCGAACACGCCGGTGTAGCTGCCAGCGCCGGTGTTGCCGCGGCCCTCATAGTGGGCGTCGGCATTTTCCCCACAATGTTGGTACATTGGCGTGGTCCCTCATTTAGGAAAACTGGCAACGAGGAAGATATTTTGCAGCAGGGAAGAGAGACCTCTAAGGTTTAACGGGGACGACTGTTATTGGTCATTTGTGCCCCGGCGGACCACGTCGGCTGCGAGCATTTGCGAGCATGCTTATTTTACGTCTATATCTGCAATATATCAGCCGACCTACAGGCAATATTTTCTTTAATTAATGAAAGGCTATGGGGCTGTTTATGGGTAGCTTCCTTATTCGTCTTGTCTTGGATACCCTGTTTCTTTGGAGAGACAACTACTTAGTTGTCTCTCCAAAGAAACAGGGTACTTAGTCTTAGTACAGTCTTAGTCCAGTCAATGCTTCAAGCCTATTTTAATAAATAGCACTGTGAAGCAGATGTATTATTCAAGTTATGTGGCTTACTCCCCTATCTAATGCAAAACTATTTGAAATAATGCGATGACAATCGTCTCTCACAACATGGATATACTATCTTGCAAGCTAGCTGCTTTAACTCTTTTTACACTTGATACTCTATCCAAGACTGCATTAATCACTCCTACATCTTCCCAAATTCCTCCTCAAACACCTCTTTGGCAATTTCCATACAATCAAACCCATAAATCGTCTTTTGCACTTGCGCATCCGCCCACTTGTCCGGTACTGCCTTCCCCTCCTTAAACGCCCTATCTCGCTCCTCCTTCGCCTTCCCCTCTCCCAAATGCATCGCCCGCCCCGACGCCGCCGCAAGCTCAACCAGCATCTCCGCTCGCTCCTTCCGCACACCCTCGTATACTCTCAGAGCCTTGTTAATGCTCTCCGGGCTCCCATCCGGCAGCAGCGCCAGTACCTCCCCGAGCACGCCCGCATCCTCAATCGCTTGTGCAGCGCCTTGATTCATGTGTGGCAGCGTAGGGTGGCATGCGTCACCAACCAGTGCCACGGAGCCGTGGACCCAGGTTGGTAAAGGGGAGTGTACGCGCAACTTCCACTCGCAGACCTCACCTTCCGGGACGAGATTCAGCATACGCTGGATGAGAGGGCAGAAGTCGGCGAAGACGCCGAGCATAGCTGATTTTGAACCCTTGGTGGTGTAGGTCTCGGAGGGTGCGGCAGCGAAGTTGGTATCTGGCTGTGTGGTGGAGAGGTTATAGATGTTATTCCCAGAGACTGGGTAGGCGATTATGTGCCGCTTTTCGCCGACCCAGCGGGTGGCGCGTTGGCCGTTGATGAGGGCAAGGAGTTCGGGATCGTCTTTCATTTGATCGCGTGTAAGCATAATGCGGTATGCGGCTTGCTTTGTGTCTATAATCTCGGCGGTGGCTCCAATGCGCTTGAGCATTTCGACTCGGGTTGTGCTCTTGACTCCGTCAGAGGATAGGAGGATGTCGGCCTCTACAGTATAAGACTCCCCGTCTCGTGGTACAGCTGTGAAGGCAGGCTTTGGAGAAAAAGACGTCACCCCTCCCACGGCTGTGGAAAAATGAAACTTGATGCTTTCCTCGCGCTTACAGCCGTTGTACAGAGCACCTGCTAAGGAAGCTCTGTGGCCGACCGAGTGGTAATATCCGTAAGTCTTGAAGACATGATCCAGAGACACATGTCCCAACTCAGTGTCGGTTGCGCCCTCTATTAAAATTAGTCTGGGAATTTCGAGAGGAGATGCGCAGCACCCACGCCTAATGCTTGTTTCTTTAAGAATGACAGCTTCTTGCTCCACTTCCTCCCAGACACCAAGCCTATCGAGAATCCTAACCATATTAGGAGCGAGTTGGATTCCAGCGCCGACGAAACCGAGGTTTGAAGCAGTCTCGAATACTTCGATGTGCTGAAATCCTTTTTTAGCTAATGCCAGGGCGCAAGCCAGCCCGCCCATGCCTGTGAGGTTTAATGCGTCAGCCAAAGCCACAAACAAAGCGCTTCAGCGAAATTAGTTCCATACCAGCGCCGATGATGCATATCTTCAACTTTTTCACTTCGTCCGCCATTTTGACTTTGATTCCTTGTGGCTGAATTGCGAGTCGTTTTTAGAAACTGAGAGCTAGAACACTCGCCGATTCTTTTGAAAGATTGAAGGCCGAGGACGTGAGAGATGAGAGTAAATGCAAGGATCTTGTGGCATTACTCAAAATATATACATGTCTAGAAGATGCGGAAGATTAAAAATTCATAGCATTGCTACCGCTTTCACGTTTATCCCCATTCCGATACCTTCCCCGTCCAAAGAGCAATTGGGAGAGCTCCGGTACATCGGCGTCATGCGCTGTGGGATAGTGAGGTTGAGGGGCAGTGGAAGAAGTGGAGGGGTGTCGGATAATGAAATTCCCGTCCACCACCACTGCGCCATGGGTAGGATCGCTTGTGCAGCATAGTCGTCATCCCCACAACTTGACCGTTTTAGTACGTCGTAAGCATGAGGCAAATATTTCGGGGGGAAGTATCGAGATCTAACCTTTATTAAAGTGGCATGTGGGATATCTTGTAAGTGGGTGTGGGGATCTTACATCAAACCCCACGTTTTGCCGTACATACTCCTTTGGCTTACTCGGAATGGTACACTAGGTCTGATAAACGCACTATATGCTTTGATCTCACAATTTGCCATAGCTCCAACGGAGAGTGTAAGGTTATTATTATATAGGAGAGGGTGGAATACCCAAGCAAGCCTATGCTGAACTGGTTGACATCGAATACGACTTAGATATCTAACTGATCGTTCGCAATTTTTCGTTTCCTAGCAAGATCTATCCCCAACTACCATGGGCTCAGGGGGCAGTAGAGCAGAGGAAAAAGACTCCCCAGGGTTTCGCCAGTATATTCCAGACCTTAACTCCCCACGCTTCCAAGCTGCAAAAAATCAGGATTGCTACGAATATGCAGAGAACTTCCAGAAGTCACACAACCCACCTTGGCTCTATGATCTGACCCAAGTGTGGCAGAAGCTGTTACGGGAGCCCTATAAGGGCCTGACAACTGATGGTTTGTCTTCCCCATAGTCTCTTCTAATAAATCTGTTATTGATTCGAGAACAGGAAATGTCATCCCGAATTTGTTCAAGCCACAGGATGATGGCGTGCCAATCGAGTCTATCGTAGCCGCAGTAGACAAGGTTTTTGATCAGATCAGTCCGGAGCAGAGAGAAAAGGTTTCCTTTTCCTTAAACGCCAAAGAATGGCGCGCATGGTCAAATCCAGAGATCCTCTTGCGGCCTCTTGGTCTCCGACTCGAAGATCTAGATGCTAGAGTTGCAGCCTCTATCCTTGATGTCCTCAAGGCAACCTTTTCCACAGAGGGTTATGAAAAGGCCCTGGCAGCCATGCGCATCAATCAATACCTTGGGCAGATATGCGAACTCCCCAAGATCATGAACGAGCTCTCCTATAACTTCCTAATCTTCGGCACCCCGTCCAAAGACAAACCCTGGGGCTGGTCCCTATACGGACATCACCTCTGTCTGAACGTCTTCCTTCACGGACCCCAAATTGTCATATCCCCAACCTTCACTGGAGCCGAGCCAAACATGATAGACGACGGCCCATATGTGGGTACAGAGATCCTTCACGATGAGGGCAACCTGGGACTTAACCTCATGCAGAGCCTTCCCGGCCCGTCCCAGGAGAAAGCACAGATCTTCAAACTCCTTCGGGACCCCGCAATGCTTCAATCAGGCGACTTGGCGAAAGACCGCTGGAACCGAGATGACCAGCGCCATATGTGCGGCGCGTTCCGCGACAACCGCATCGTCCCCCTAGAGGGAATATGTGTGGCTAGCTTCACGCCGGAGCAGAAGAAGCTAGTCCTTGACATCGCCTATCACTTCGTTCTATATTTACCTGATATGGCGCGGAAATTACGGCTGAAGCAAGTAGCCGACCATCTCGATCAAACATATTTTTGTTGGATTGGCAGGTGGGGCGACGACGATGCATTTTATTACCGTATCCAGAGCTCGGTTATCATTATGGAGTTTGACCACCATTCGGGAGTCTTCTTATCAAACACCGAGCCTGAGAAATTTCATGTTCACACAATTTTGCGCACGCCGAACGCGGGGGATTATGGGGCGGGATTGAGGTCGGCAGAGGATATGGTACAGTAATATACGAAGTAATGCAAAGTCTTAGAACTATGAAGCCTCAGCTGGAATAATAATAGACATCTCGATAATGGCGAACAATTTGATCGCCATGATCCTTCCAATCCCTAGTGGGTCATTTAGACATTTTAGGAAGTCGCTGCAACCACGGACCAATGCCATGCTTGCGTAATCTTACATAACTTAAGACTGCACACAGTCCGCCACACACACATGGCAAGGGTCTTGCCATATCTAGTAGGGATTGTTGCGATTCCTTTCCTTGCTAAGTAAGTTGTGGTGGATATAAAACGGAGCTGAAAGCAAGGCTGTGACTGTTGTGCCTATCGGCACCGTGAGGAAATCACGAAGGATTTCGCACCATGTCTTTCCCCTGAAAGCTTGATAGGTCGATGTCACCAGCGGCTTCAACCAGACCCGAGCGGGGGTCTCCTAGCCTTGCGAGAGCTCTGCTTGTCAGCGACAGCCATGTCTACCCAGACTCGTCCTTCGTCAGAACTCTTTCTTCTTTTTTGCCTCGTTACTCACACGTCGTCCTCCAGCCGCTCTCCGCATATGAGAACCCATCGGCCGGTATCCAAAGCGTGATAGTGCGACTACACGCCAGGAACCAATATATGAGAAGTCGCCATGGCACCGAATGAATACCCGGAAAGCGAAGGCATGCAAGTTGTCCCGCCGCACGAAGGGCTCCAGGTTGTTCAGCAGCAGCATGGCCTCGAGGTAGTGCCCAGCCAAGGATTGGAATCAATAGAGAAGAAAAAAGATGATACCGCCGCGTACCAAGGCATCGAGGTTGCGAACGAACATCTCCGGTCCCCAGAGAAGATTGAGAAGACGAGATACAAAAGGGTCTGCGGGTTGACGTATCGCGCATTCGCAATCGTTATAGTCGTACTCGTGGCTGTCATTGTGGCCGCGGTCGTTGGTGGAGTTGTGGGCTCGAGAAAGTCAACAAGCAACAATGAGTGAGTCTCCAGTTCATTGGATAGCTCCTCGACTGGCTATTCGTCTATCACTGTTCTTGCAAAGAGGTCAACGATTTTAACAAGCGTGCAGTTCTTCCCCGGACAGCTCCGGATCCACGAGCACAGACAGTTCTCCCACAAAGACAGGTATTTCTCCCCAAATCAACCACTGAAGCACCCCGTTAACCAACCCCCTCAACAGGGTCCCAAACAACAACCGCTCCTCATTCGGCTGCTAGTTCTGCGGCTGCTACCGTTAACTTCGGTCCCGTCCCAACCACGCCCTTGAAACTAGACTGTCCCGCCATAAACAACACCACCCGAACCATCAAAAGCGAAAGAACCGGCGTGTCCTATGAGTTCGATGTCTTCTGTAACGCAAACTGGGCCCCCGGTAATGACTTGGGCATCCAAAACACCACCACCTTCGACGACTGCATCCAGGCCTGTATTATTATGCAGGAGATCTCAGTCAAAGACGGCCCATGCACAGGTGCCGTGTGGGACTCGGTCTTGAACCTAGCCTTAGAAGGGCAGAAGCGCAATTGCTTCTTGAAAAATGGATCGTCTGTTAAAGACTGGGGGGATGATCCTGATTTTTCTGAGTATCCTAAAACGCACCCGGCGGCGGCGATTTTTGCACCGAACGGGGGGAGATTTTCCTAGAATGGTTATCCGGCGCAACAGGCGGTGATGCTATGGAATAGTAGAAGAGTGATCATGTAGTTTAATGATATATTAGCCTTGAGATAGCGTTTTATATACTTGGAAAAGCTATTAATGGAATGAGAGAAGCTGTTAATGGAATGCAACGGCCGCCAATAGAATGGTACCAGTGAAGCAATGTCCAGTGTTGTCTGCTGTCCAGTTTCGGTCTCAGCTAATCTGCTGTGCCATTTGTCGCCAATTATTAGCCATCTCACAATCGTTTGGACCAAATAAGAGTTCAGTCTCTGTCCCAAGGCCACCACCACAGAAATAGCCTCAGGATAAGAGGATGACGCTTTGGCCATACATTGAAGTCGTTAGACAGCACAAGTGGGGCTGCCACAACGCCACAATGCCTGACACGACATATTCGGATAACGAGCGTATTCGGAGAGTGAATGGCTGTAAGAGCCCAGGCATATTAACATAAGGGGAACGAATCCTACAGTCCTACAGCACCGATCGGGTTTGCCACCGAGTACGTCGTACTCGGACATCCGTCGTACTCCGTGGCCGTGTCGAAGGATCCTTCGACCAGGGGCTTAGCGCTTTGCATCCTCATAGCTCCCAACATTTGCCACCGAGATATTAAGTTACGCGCGACTTGCGCGAGCGCGGCTGACGGATGGTGCTTGGATTGCTTGGACGATGCTTACACGATGACTCCGTCCGTGCCATCTTTGTTGGCTAGATGCCTCAATGCCTCCATGGCTCATGCCCAAAACTAACGTCCCGTCCCGCCACCGCGAGACATGCATGCACAAGCAGGCCTATCATAATGACCATGCCGTAAGCACTCTGTATCGGGCTTGCTGCAGACCTCATCCAGCCGTAAGGCTATGCTATTTCATGGGGGTTTCCTAGCGGGGTCAGAGGGATTTAATGGCACGGCCAATGCCAGGTTCCCATGTCGTAATTCATGGGGCGGCTGTTGCCTGCCATGGGCGCTCTGTGCCGTTGAGATGCTGAGGCAGGGGGAATTCGCTGACACACAGTTGGAGCACGAGACTGGTAGAAATTGGAGATGCAGGAACAAGGAACTGTCAGTAAGCTTGACCGGAGCAAGGCCTGTGAAGCGATTGGAGAGCACGCCTTGAATGTTTCGCTGACGTGGAAATTCAGGGTATTCATGATGGCTCGTGAGCATCAAAACGGACCGCATAACGCGAGGTTTCGAGCTCGTGGGGGTTCATGGCTATCAAAACGGACCGCATAAATGAAACGGCATCTGGGCATCGTCAAAAGCAGCGCATCCAGCAAATAGGTCGGGAATAGGTCGGGCCTACTGGAAACACCGTAAGCCCGAGGGAGATAAGAGTATTCCTTAGAACTTGGCCGCTTTTAAAACTCCATCGTACTGTACTGTACTGTACGTACTGGATCAATAATACCATAATGGACATGAATGACAGGAGCACGACGCGGGCTTACTGTGGCTGGTGTGAGGCTTGGCGTCTGGGCACATAAGCTGCCTCAACCAGCCACAGCCAATTGTGTTCTGCGCGAAGGTGGAGGATGAAGGTTAAAACTTCAGCATTTAGAAGGAACAAGGCCTCAGCTTGCTACTAGCAAGCCATCGGAGGCCTAGAAACATATTCTCCATGCCGTTTTTCATGGCTTTCGCTGTTGAGGATTTCAAAAAGGTGTTGTTGTTGTTGTTGGGTCTAGCCTTGCCCCGCGCACAGCCACACCATACCTTCCCAGGTTCCCGCATCGTCATCTCTGTCAGTCAACAACACCATGGGAGAACGGCAACATGGGAGTGCAAATCTTTCCATGTCACGCTCGACAAATGGGGTGCAGACCTGGTTTGGGCGTCCGGTCAAAATCATTTATTGGCTTTCATTACATGGGCGTCGTTTCAAGGTTTGGTCCGAAGGATTTCTAGTACGAGCAGTGAGCGACGCGGCGCAGCCTTGTCGCAGTCTTCCAAAAAGTGATCAGGTATGGCGATGCAGGGTAGGCAGCTTTGGGACAATGGAGAGCTCCGATCAATAAATACCTTCCCCCCCCCCTTCTTCATCTCTTTTAATTTGCCCCTCAGTTGCTATCCACCTATTACTAGCTGTTAACCTCCCAAATTGACCCTGAGTCTGGTCAGGAACGACAAAAGCACCACATCGTTTAAAGCTACAAGTCTAGCCTTGCCACACATAGGCTCCCACCTACCTCAGATAGAGACCCGGGACCTGAATCTGCTCGTTCATTTTATCCCCCAGAGGTTCCGAGTGCAAATATGTCAGGATATGAGAGCGACGAGTCAATGGGACCGGCCCCTCTCACACCGGGCCTGAGGTAAATTTGATACCATGGCAGGCAGAACATATTAGCCACCTGCTAACAAATCCCAGTGAGACTCACTCGATGCAGGCGTCTGCCTGTAACTCCGAAGACCGAAGCCCCAGCCCGGAGCGGAGTCCGAAAAGAAGACGCACATATAACCCATCTGAGCCACGGCCCAATGGTGATAACACCCATATGGCGCCTGCCGCCAGTCCGCCAGGACACCCAACAGCCTCCGTCTTCGTCCCTCGCATTCCAGTTAGAAGCTGGACTACGCCAATCCCTGGCTCGCATCCATCGAGTATGCCGAATCCAGGCTTACGTTGTTCGACTATAGCAGCTTCTGGCTTGCCCTCTTCGATCATACCGGCTCCAGGCTCGCCCCGTTCATTCGGCCAAAGCAGAGAGTTCCTGCCTCTGATACTCTCGAGGGGCCTCTTCTACAACAGAGCCCGCAATCCATGTCCACCAACAGCCTTGGCCTTGGCTGCGGAGCGTTACTCGCGCGTACCTGCCTTCCCGAGGTTACGCATCCTCGACTGGAGACAAAGGTTGAATTCTTGGCCACAGATGTCCAAGAGCCAGACAGATGTGGACCTGGACACGTGTGCGGCGGCGCTGAGGAGGACGCTGTCGAGTACGTGGTAGCATTTCGGCATGGTCGGTGTGGCCAAATCGCTGGACATTCAACCCAAAAGGATGCATGCTGCCATCGGTGCGAACGAGGCACATAAGGCAGGATTCTGGAAGATCGCCCCCTACAGTCGCTATTTTCTAGGAACACGAAGGGCGTGGCATCTTCCATCACCCAGGGCACGCGAGGCAGGATGGTTAGAAGCTTTGTTTCTTACAGTCGTTATCTATTTCTGGTGAAGATGAAACCTTGGGAATACCCAAGGTTCACAAGGCAGGATTGTTAGAAGCTTTTTTTTTCTCACAGTCATTGTCTTTCCCGTGGAGATGGAGCGTTTTTCATCCTCTACTGCCCAAGGCGCATGAGACAGGATTGTTAGAAGCCTGTTTCTTACCGTCGTTATCACTCCCTAGTGACGAGGAAGCCTTAGGAGCCCTCTGTTGCCTGTTATACCATAACATTCGTTTCTGTATTCATTCTATCGATAGCTTTAAGCTTGATTTGAACATTTTCGGTTTTTCAAGGAGCATTGTTGGTTTCAAGGGACTACTTGGGTGTTAAAAAGTGTTTTATAAACGAAGGCGGTGGACAAAACAATCCGGACACTTTGCGCCTTACAGCTCAGGTTAGGTGTCCGGATTGTTTTGTCCACCGCCTTCGAAAGCGTGTCACGTGGGATTGTCACGTGACTGTGATGTATGAATCCCAATTCGGCAGCAGTTCACCTCAAAAGCATGAAGGCGACTCTGATGGATGGGGCTTCTAGAAACGTCTTAAAATTACTGCGGTAGAAATATTAGCGATTAAAAGTAGATCTTGCATATCAAGTGACACAGAGCCATTTCAAATCAGAAAAAGCGGCAAAAACGTGATTCAAAATAGATAAAAGTTAAAAAAATGTGAATAATAATCAGGCGCTGTTGCACTGTTTTCAAAAAAGTAGCCACGCACCATCTGGTTGCCTGGTACGCAGCCTTGGGCCACATCTCATCACTACAACTCCGCACTGGCCAGCTCTCATAATCGCCCTGGAACTCTGTCGAATCCGGAGGATAGCGGCGGCAAGCAACAGAGTCAGTTCATTTAAGCGAGGCTCCGGTACCTATCACCGAAGCTTGGGCTGCTTCTGTACCTTGATCAACATCATCATAACTTGGACACTTTACAACTCCAACCTCATCGTCCTTAATCTCAACCATCACACCCCATATTGTCTGTGACATATCATCACAACTGTTACGTACAGTCACAGACCGAATACTTTGCCTCATTACTCGAACGATACACGTTCACAGCTCAGAGAGACCACTCTGCTCATACCACTTGTCTATCGCCAGATCTGAGCTCTTACCGTCACCATGTCTGCCGAACCAGACTACGTGAGCAAGAAGAAGGTCAACTTGAAGTGAGTTTACTTGTGTGATTGAGCTTCATGGCAATAAGTTTACTGACTGCTGTCACAGTGACGCTTCTGGCGCAGAACACAAAGATGTAAGCATATTAACGCCACCGTACGATCCGGCCGGCCCATGGCGGATACTAACAGTTCCCAGGCCGACGATACTGCAACTGCTATTCTCAAGAAGAAGAAGAAGCCAAACTCCTTGATGTAAGCCAAATTGGTCCTCAGATTCGTCGATGTCATACTGATATTTGTGCCAAACAGGGTTACCGATGCCATCAACGATGACAACTCTATTATCGCCCTCTCAAACAACACCATGGAGGTATTAGGGCTATTCCGTGGCGACACCGTCTTGGTTAAGGGAAAGAAGCGCAAGGATACCGTCCTTATCGTTCTGGCCGATGACGAGCTGGATGACGGAAGTGCACGTATCAACCGTGTAGTCAGGCATAACCTCCGCGTAAAGCACGGAGATATGATTACCGTACACCCGTGTCCCGATATCAAATACGTACGTCAAGAAACCCCACAGGATCATATTATTATGCTAACAGTCTCTTAGGCCAAGCGCATTGCGGTCCTTCCTATTGCCGATACCGTCGAAGGCCTTACTGGCTCCCTATTCGATGTTTTCCTTGCACCATACTTCCGTGAATCATACAGGCCGGTACGCCAAGGTGATCTGTTCATGGTCCGCGGTGGCATGAGACAAGTCGAATTTAAGGTAGTTGAGGTGGACCCACCGGAGTACGGAGTTGTTGCACAAGATACAGTCATTCACTGCGAGGGCGAGCCAATTCAACGTGAGGACGAGGAGGGCAACCTCAACGAGGTCGGTTACGATGATATTGGTGGCTGCAGAAAGCAAATGGCACAGATCCGTGAGATGGTTGAGCTTCCTCTCAGACATCCACAGCTGTTCAAGTCGATCGGTATCAAGCCACCTCGTGGAGTTCTCATGTTCGGTCCTCCCGGTACTGGTAAGACTCTCATGGCGAGAGCTGTTGCCAACGAGACTGGCGCATTTTTCTTCCTGATCAACGGTCCGGAGATTATGTCCAAGATGGCCGGAGAGTCTGAGTCGAATTTACGCAAGGCATTCGAGGAGGCCGAGAAGAACTCGCCCGCTATCATCTTCATCGACGAGATAGATTCTATTGCGCCAAAGCGTGACAAGACCAACGGAGAGGTTGAGCGCCGTGTCGTTTCCCAGCTTCTCACCTTGATGGACGGCATGAAGGCCAGATCCAACGTCGTTGTTATGGCCGCCACCAACAGGCCCAACTCCATCGACCCTGCTCTCCGCCGTTTCGGTCGCTTCGATCGCGAGGTCGATATTGGTATCCCAGACCCAACTGGCCGTCTCGAGATTCTGCAGATTCACACCAAGAACATGAAGTTGGGCGATGACGTCGATCTTGAGCAGATCGCATCCGAGACTCACGGATATGTCGGTTCCGATATTGCGTCTCTCTGCTCTGAGGCTGCCATGCAGCAGATTCGTGAGAAGATGGATCTCATCGATCTTGATGAGGAGACCATCGACGCTGAGGTTCTTGACTCCCTTGGAGTCACCATGGACAACTTCCGCTTCGCCCTTGGTGTCTCCAACCCATCCGCACTTCGCGAGGTTGCCGTTGTCGAGGTGCCCAATGTTCGCTGGGACGACATTGGAGGACTGGAGAACGTTAAGCGCGAGCTCATCGAGAGCGTGCAGTACCCAGTCGACCACCCAGAGAAGTTCCTCAAGTTTGGTCTTTCGCCATCTCGTGGTGTTCTCTTCTACGGTCCACCAGGTACTGGTAAGACACTGCTCGCCAAGGCTGTCGCCAACGAGTGTTCTGCCAACTTCATCTCCGTCAAGGGACCCGAGCTTCTGAGCATGTGGTTTGGTGAGTCTGAGAGCAACATCCGAGATATCTTCGACAAGGCCAGAGCTGCTGCTCCTTGTGTTGTCTTCCTTGATGAGTTGGATTCCATCGCCAAGTCGCGTGGTGGATCCGTTGGTGACGCTGGCGGTGCGTCTGACCGTGTTGTCAACCAGCTTCTTACTGGTAAGTTAATTCCACTCCTTTCTCAGATAATCACAAACTAACAACCCCCAGAAATGGACGGAATGACCTCCAAGAAGAACGTCTTCGTTATCGGCGCTACCAACAGACCTGAGCAACTTGATAACGCTCTGTGCCGTCCTGGACGTCTCGATACCCTCGTCTACGTTCCTCTTCCAGACGAGACATCCCGTGCTGGTATCCTTAAGGCTCAGCTCCGTAAGACCCCGGTCGCCCCAGATGTGGACATCGCCTACATTGCGTCCAAGACCGAGGGCTTCTCCGGTGCCGATTTGGGTTTCATCACCCAGCGTGCTGTCAAGCTCGCCATCAAGGAGGCCATTTCCCTCGATATCGAGCGCCGCAAGGCTCGCGAGGAGGCTGGCGAGGATGTCGAGATGGAGGATGAGGATGCCGAGGACCCAGTTCCAGAGCTGACCAAGGCACATTTCGAGGAGGCTATGGCATCAGCCCGCCGCTCCGTCACCGATGTCGAGATCCGTCGTTACGAGGCCTTCGCCCAATCAATGAAGAGCTCCGGCGGTGGTGCCTTCTTCAAGTTCCCCGAGGGAGGTGACCCAGAGGCTCAAGGAGCGGGCGCCGGAAGCGGTGGCTTCGGCGAAGCTGGCAACGATGACAGCCTTTACGATTAGATAACCATGTACTCTATACATTTTTGTTTTTTTCTCTTATTGCATCTCAGTCTGGTGGGTGTCACAGGGCATGATGGGTCTTGCTTCTCCAGGAGTTCCGCTCCGTTAAAGCAAGTATCTCTAGACGTTAGCAAGGTCGACTCGAGTGTTCGGGTCGACCGACCTACACCTCTAACAGCGATATGGTTTGGGATATGAATATTCGATGAGTTACAAGGCAGCGTTGGGAGTGAGGGAGGATTAGATAAGACGGATGGGAGTCGTTGCTTTCTCTTGCTAGTTCCTTGGTAGTCCGCCATAGATTGTTTAATAGCATGCTTTATCTAAATAAGGAAATGTCCATATCGTGAAAAATGTGACTATACTGCTTCTCAAATAAATCTACTACAGAGTATACCAAGTTTCGGCCATAAAAAGTTTGTCGTCATCGCATGCCCAGGAACGGGATCCAATCTCTCGTTAACCATTTCCGAGGCGCTGACCAAAAATTCATATAAGTCACGTGCTTATCCCACTAGCTCGCTCGGCTTCACGGTCATCAAATAACACCACTCCACCAGCAACAGCTTTACAGCACTCTCTAACACTCAATTGCCTGCCACCATGTTCCTCCAACGCACCGTGATCGCGGCCCGCCGCGCGGCCGTCAGCCCAGCCATCAGGCGCAGCTTCTCCAGCGCAATTGTTCGCCGTAAGTTTCTCCGAGGAGCTTCCCGAGGTGGTTTCGGGCGAATGCGGTTTAGGAGGGAGATGAAGGGATGGGGGGGTCAATCGCATTCGTCTACGACCTCATGGGGATGGGAAGTACGAGCGAGGGCTAATATGTGAATAGAGGAGGCCAACAAGTACAGCGTCGCTACCAAGGCGAAGCCTTTCTCTGGTATGTTCACACCCACTTCCCAGCTTTAGCGGCAAAACCAACAACTTTTTGGACGACGGGATGGTGCTAATATCAATTGCAGAGATCAAGGATCAAGACGACCTCCTCCCCCAGGGAGCCCAGCCCGGTACCATCGCCTCCGATCTCGAGCAGGCCACTGGTCTCGAGCGTGTTGAGATTTTGGGTAAAATGGAGGGGATTGACATCTTCGACATGAGGCCTCTCGACTCCAGCCGTACCGGTAAGGGAAATCCACACCCCACGCGCATGCGCTCGCTGCATTGCGACTTTGGGAATAAACTGTAGATGAGGGAGAGGAGAATTGGAAACTAACGATTGAAAAGGAACCATCGCCGACCCCATCATGGTCAAGTCCTTCGGCGAGGAGCAGTACGCTGGCTGCACCGGCTCCCCAGCCGATTCCCACGTCACTATCTGGCTCACTGTACGCCCTTCGACACCCCCCCTTGCACCGTAGCTATAACTAACGCACCTCTCTCTACAGATGTCTCGCGAGCGCCCCGTCGAGCGCTGCCCCGAGTGCGGCTCCGTGTACAAGATGGAGTACGTCGGTCCCCAGGACGACGGACACCACGACCACCACCACCACGATGATGGCCACGACCACGGCTACGCGCACCCAGTGCTTGAGGAGCCAAAGACGTTTGCGGATTTCGTGAAGCCGGAATACAGATAGATGTTTCTTTTTTGGCATTGTTGTGTGCGAAGGGATATTTGAACTGTACGGAATGGAAGGGAGATTTTAGATAGATAGGTGGGTGGGGTGAGAGCGTAAGGAGTGGCTATTGTTGTAGTATAGAAAATCTATGGGTGGTTTGTTAACTTGTTTTGCCATTTTGAGTCTTGATGTGTTGAGAGCTGCTGGTCGAGATAGTAAATATGCACCTAATAGACCAAAAGTCCCCATACAGACAAAAAAGGCATACCATAATCTCGACTCGTCGTCCCTTCATCAGCCAATTTTCGCCCGGGTAGAGTGTCCAAACTCATAGTTTGAAGAGTTGCCCACAATGTTACAATAGACACCTACTCGGCTCTGAATATACAAATAAGACATAGAGGACAGCAAGAGCGACCAAGCCTTTGCCTGATGATTGTTCTTTCCGTATATATGTATGGTTTGAAAAACCAGAGGAAGCTGCGACTGAACCTTTGCTTGATAATCATACCTTCCATATCTATATCTTCAAAACTTTTGAGGAAGCTGCGACTGAACCATTGATTGATAATCATACCTTCCGTATCCAGATCTCGAAAGCTTTGAGGAAGCTGCGACTGAGACTTTGCTTGGTAATTGTTCTTTCCATATATAAGGTTGCAAGGTGGGAGGAAGCTGCGACTAAGTCTTGATATGTTCTGCAGTTTTTACCAGCCTCGAGGTATGTTTTACGGCCAGGAGAGGCCAGGAAACCTTTAGGGGGCGTCAACGACTTGTATGCGAGTTCGAAGTTCGAAGTCTGAAGGTATATACTTCTAGATATAGACTCTGTTATAATAGAATATAAGCCTAAGTCCTCCCTCTCTGCAAGGACATAATCGAACTCGAGCATACTCATAAAATTTACTTGCACATCTCAAACGATCACGTTCATAAGATTCACTTCCACTTCCGAATCATGTTCGTTTGCACTTGGCCTGTAAAATATTTACATCTGACGAACGCAGAAGTCCGCCAGGCAAGTGATATGCTGAGTATCCGAAACGCCCCTCCCATCAGTAGTATCGATATCCAAAACGCCGTTTCCCAAATGCATACTTCTACCCAGCGCCTCTCCACTCTCCAGCCATCCTCTTCGTGTCCGCTTCTCATCATCTTCTATTCCCTTCATACCCCATCTATTCCCCAGCATTTCGCCATACTCAAGGCCTCACCTCCACCACCGTCTCCAAACACTCCCTCGTAATCCTCACTCCCTCCTGCATAACCACTGCCGGTATCTCCAAGCTCCCCGCCTCCCTCGTCGCCCTCACATCCCGCTTATCCTTCGTCACCCCCACCGGCTCACCCTTCTCCTCCGCCTGCCTCTTCGCCGCCGCCTCCCGCCGCGCCGCATTCGTATCAGACCGGATATCAGCAAGCACCTTCTCAATCAGCGCGGGGAAGTTGTGGCAGTTCGCGTGGCCGGAGCGCAGGAGCGTGAGCGCGTGTTGACGGATACGTGTCGGCCAGTCTGAGGAGTCGGAGGCGAGAATGTGGGAGAGGTGGTTGTGGATGCTTGGGGGGGTTGTCAGTTGGGGGGTCATTATGTCATGGGGTGGCGTTGGGACTGGTGTTGGGAGGGAGGGGGAGAGGGGAAGCAAGGGAGGCATACCGGTCTATATGCCCATCTTTTATAAGCTGAGCGTTTATCTCAGACCTCAAGTCTGGATCCGGCACGACGGCGGCGGTGGGCTCCCGTGGAATCACCACTCCACTCGATGTCTTGTCCGGGGACGACATTATGTGTGATAAGCTATTGCAAAGCCCGCGTTCGAATTCTCCGTGTAGCAAATGTCGGAAGTCCAGCCGAGCTATGATATATCCCGGATTCGGGGCTCAATTGTATTGTTCTATTTCCGATTTGGTGGTGCTGGGTGAGGGGAAAGAAGCTGCGGAAGGCGTCAGTGGCTGGCTTCCAATCCGGGCGCTAAGACACGGGGAGGAGGCTTACGTGACAGTCTATGTCTCCTTTCTGAGCAGATTTCGAATTATAACATTGATGTGAGACTTTGGTGCCAGGTATTGGGTATTACTGTCGTGGCATTGTGCCCTGGATTGGGGGACTTGTTGGTTGGGGATGGTGGTAAATTTGGGAAGCTTCAGCCTTGTCGTTAGGCTGAGGCCTGAGTCGGCAGCGACGGGGCGGGAACATCCGCAGGTGATATTTTGAGAGCGAGGGAAGGCGCGAGGGAAACTGAACTTGTAGCTACGCAAATAATTATAGTTATAATGAGATGGGTACTGGAGTGTTGACTATATGTTTCTCTCTGTTCCTGTGGATTTTAGACATAGTAATAATTTATGATATTATAACCCGAAGGCAAATCTAAAATCTAAAATATTTTAGTTATTTAATAAATATTCAACCAGCTCGATGATCAAATATGATTTTTTAAGTACACCACAATGGAATACCATACGTTTCAATACACAGTATATGAGCCCCAATTCTAGCCTTCAAGAATGATCAAGATATCTTATATACGAATAGTTGCCCGCTGGCTATAATACAGAGCAAAGCGGTGCATCAAATCACGTGACATACAAGGCTGAAGCTGGCGAGAGCCTTGGGGAAGCGGTCTCATGGTGATAAGCTTCTAGCATCAAAATGGAGCTGGCGCCCATCAATGCAGCTGCCGTCTCTTTTGGGGGTGTTGCAGCATTACCCACGTGGTAGTACGCTTCTACAGATCCATTAAGCCTGGTTGCACATAGCTATATATATAGAGACCAGTGTCGTCACTGAGCAGTTCTCAGCCTTGCGAGTATCTACGGTTTTTGAAGTCCTCCCCAGCTCGTCGCCGTCGGTGTTTGAAACCACGACGTCGGGCTGAGCTTGGGCGAGACAGCGGTGATAACGAAGAATGAACACTCTGGCACATCGAAATTAAACCTTGCCTATCACCTCGGGTATGGAATACGTCTCCTCATACCCGTTCCCGCCTATTTGGCCCTGCATACCCTTGGCTTACCATTTTGAACATGCCGGAGGGGGTAGGAGGCGGTGAGGAGAGGGTTGGAAACGAACTTGGGGGACCGAGCCTGCTTTCTCTCAAGCGCCAATGCCAACGGTACGGCCCGAAATCCATGTTCCTGGCCATGGTCGTCTGTGAATCGAACACGTATCTTTGTGGC
The DNA here is from genome assembly GCA_000750815.1 of Pseudogymnoascus sp. VKM F-4516 (FW-969). Lineage (NCBI taxonomy): Eukaryota > Fungi > Ascomycota > Leotiomycetes > Thelebolales > Thelebolaceae > Pseudogymnoascus > Pseudogymnoascus sp. VKM F-4516 (FW-969). The sequence goes on along the minus strand of JPJZ01001192.1, from coordinate 26,654 downwards.
TCAAGCGGAAGGGAAGGCGTGCAGCCGGTTGCTCAGCTGTAACTTACCGGTCAACCATGGACGCTTAGAAATATGAGATACGTGGTGCGAGAGCGGCCACGGGAAGATGGGGCGGGCACAACGCAATTGGCAAACAAGAAAAGTCCGCTGACGATTTTGGTGCTTCGGCAAGGCTGATGGCATGAGCAGCTTACCGCGCTCGAGTTACAATCCCGACCTGTTGATCATCCGACGTTCTCGAGCTGTTCAATATATCCTCTTGAGGTTTGACAAACTGAGAGGCCGTGAGATGCGACACATCCGGGGATGAAGCGGAGATGAAACCCTGCAACGGCCGGAACAAGAGCGATCCAGCCCGGGTAATGCAGGCTGATACCACTAACCAAGTTCGCTCTGGGGGAGCTGCAAGGCGGCATGTTATGGAGCACTCTGTACTTTGGTAATACACCCCAACAGGGTGGTAAGAAGGGAATGACCTGGGTATTGCGGAGTATCTCATATGCGCGCCGGAGCGGGAGTCGGAGCAGGGGCGGGCGGTATATTATTCCGCGCCATGGGAGAAAAGACGGTGAGTGTTTGAAGTGATAGCATGTGGAAAGTCGGGTCCGCGTGCTTGCTCAATGTGAGACTGCATCAGACCGAGATGAAGCGGGGATATAGACGTTTGTCAGGAAGAGGGACGAGGTTCATTAACGTGCTGTGCATCAGAGTACAGGATGCGCCAGGGTGCGTGGGAGGAGCCTCGATTGTGCAACTTGTGCGACGGCGCGCAAAGGAACGGGTATAACGACAAGGTGCTAGAGCACTCTACGCGTACTTGCCGGCTACTACTGTAGACTATGAGAGTATGGTAAGTATGGTACTGTAGAGTAAGATACGGCAGCACCCTTTAGACTTGGGTCTCTGACTTGGGTCTCTCACTTGGGTCAGACTTGGGTCAGACTTGGCCGAACTGGGGTACATACTGTATGGAGTACAGTGATAATCGAAGGATTTGGGGAAATATCCATCACGTCGGCTCTAAGACGTTCGGTAGTAGTAGTTAGTGGTCTCTGCACAGGCCCACAATGCACATCCCTTATCCCTGACCAACTGATGAAGTGGGATATCCGCGACAGCTGAATGGATGCGCGGACCTTGGAAGGGGCGAGCCGGTGGATATTTTGTTGTTGAAAAGACCTACTAGTATAGCATCCAGAGTACGACGATCTCCTAAGACTGGTAACTGGCTGGTCGTTCTTTCGTTCTTTCGGATTTGCTTGGTTCGTAGGAAGGAAATCCGTGTTGGTACGTCTTGTGCCCAGCGCCTCATGCGGTTGACCAAGCCGCTTGGAGCAATAGCGGAGTGTCCGGATGACCTGTGAGGTTCAGAGAACTTGGGTGATGGGTCGCTCTTATTTCTTCTTGGAGGTTGACGATCACGAATAGTAGACATTGAATGGTTCAGACCAGCTCACACCAACTCACACCAACACACACCAACTGCAAACCACAGCTCTTGCTCCGTCAATAAACCGTCAATAATGGAGTTATAGGATAGTAAGCTTACCTGATTGAGAAGGTTGAGAAGGTCCAGACTAGGCCGAATAGATATTGATAGAGTAACTTACTCGTAGAGCATCTCGTATGTGGTGTTTAGTGGTTGTTTGAAGTGGTGTGAGGTGGTGTGAGGCGTGTGTATGGGTGTGTGGTTGTGTGAAATGTAAGTCAACTCACAGCCAGTAGTAACGTAAGAAAGGTGAAGAAGATGGGGGAGAATCAAGGCTCAGACGACGTTTACAGCTGACACAGGCTGATCGGGATATTGTTCTATCCGTACGATTCTTTCCGTATGTGCAGTAGAGACGTACGTAAGTTTAGACAGTTACAGTACAGTATAATAGGTGCGCGTGTCTGCGTATCAATGCGACGAGACGACGGATATTAGAATTTACCCTCTCGGGAATATACAGATGAGTGGAGAGACAGGATATGGACGAGTAACTGGATGTACTATACGTATGTATTGTACGTACAAAGTGTACATGTAGCCAACAGATGTAGTTGTAGCTGTAGTAGTAAACACGGAAATTATATGGTCATAGTACAGTACGTACATACATCCAGCGCCATTACTTCACACACACGCATACATACTACACATACCACACATCCCACACATACCCGACATAACTACAGCTATACAAATGTGTATCGTGCAGCTATACAGCTATACAACAATATACCGTGCAGCTATACAACTATACCGTGCAGCAACAACGTCAATGTGTCTCGCCATTATGCCGCCAGCATACCGCCAACATACAGCCAGCAAATTGACCTACCGGCTCCGACCAGCACCGGCGAATGAGGCTTGCAGGCCGTCATTTTTGCAGCTCTAGACCGCCTCCGGGGAATGCTCCAAATGCTTAGCTAGAGTGGTAATAAGTGGTACTGCCGTCCGTGAGTAGTAGCTGCATAAGAAAACGCAACAGAAGGCAAGTGCAATGCAGGCATTAGTTAGTTCCTTAGTACTATTCTCCTAGTACGTACAGTACTATACTACTACTACCACACTACTACAGTACCATAGTACCATAATACGGCTCACAAAAGCATCTAGCCATCTAGCCATCTAGCCCTTCTATTTATCTGAATTTCAACTGGACAGTATTATTACCGCAACAAGCACAATTCTTTTTTATTTTATTTTATTTTAGCCATTGCACCTCTCTTCTGCCTGTGAAAAAAATACCAAAAAAGACACAAGGACCTACGTATTAGACCCTATCAATTCAAATACAACTACTGCCGCTAAATAACCCCACGAAGTAACGCCATCTCCCCCGGGGATTTTTTGGGGTCTCCCCACGTCAAATTCCCTTACTGTATACCAATCAATCCAATCCATACCAATCATACCCATCATATCCCAAAATCCGATTCTCGGGTCTGCGTTATCATAGATACATCTGTCTGTCGCTCCCCATTTTCTGCACGACCGATAATATTGTCTTTCGCACTTTTCGCACCACTGCTATTTTGATCACAGTGCCTCGCAAACTGTCAAATACCGAAGGCACCTGACTCGAGCTGTGCGATCTGGGCGCATCGACTAAGACCAATTTTGCCGCCGTAGTGGCAACCCCACGTACATACGAAGAGCTTCGCCACCCGTCCCAGTACACCTCCCTGGACATACAAATAACTCGTCCCAACCCGCGCAACGCAGACAGGCATGAGTGAATACCAGAACCGGTAATAATTATAATTTGGATCGCAAGCGGAGGGAGTAGATCTCGGGAAAAAGAATCCGCCATGGATTCTTCAGAGCCAATTCCGACCACGGCGAGCTCCTCACTTGGCCCGGCGTATTGGATCCTTCACTATGTCCAATACTCTTACCCATTGGTGCTGCTGGTCGTGTTCCTATCCGCATTTGTTGCGCATAGCATCATTTCCTCTCCCAGTAACCAGCGTGTCTCCTCTCGGTCGAACCTGACGGGCCCAGGAGGCAAGCCGCTACCGCCCACCTCGAGACCACCCAGTAATGGCCCGCCAGAGCTGACCAACGATGGGTTTGGCAAGACACGCAGCTTGCTCTTTTGCTGGCTGTCGGTTGGCCTGATTGGCACATTTGTCGGCAACATTGTCAATATCGTGGTGCACGCAGTCTCAGACCGGAGAGACGGTTGGTGGTGTGGTGAAGCACCCGCGGTATGTTCACACACGACCTACCCCCCCCCTCCTCCCCCGCGGTAACTAAAGCTAATTTGGGGACACAGGCATACGTGATCGGCTCCGCATTTCTATACTCGCTCTTTCTTATTTCGCTGGTCGATACACATCCATCTCCGAGTGTCGTTCATTTGATAACATGGAGTGTTGGGTTGGTCGGGGAGCTTATTCTCATTGGGGCGTCATTGGTGTATATCACGTCGCCACACCGCGAAATAAATTCATTGAATCCAAAATCGGCTATATTAGAGGTTCCAAGTCAATGGGAGATTGTCGAGGTGCTCTGTGATGCGACCAGGGTCCTCTTACTGGTGCTCTGCGTTGCATTCTACGCGTTCTTCTCGTATCAGCAATCCACGCCCAGTAAAAGAAGAACCTCTCGCGAGCGCGCTGCGGCGCGGGACGAGCGAACGCCCCTGCTCAATGGTCACACCGTGAGCGGGGACGTCCACGTAGAGAACGGACACACAGAGCATGAAAATGGAGGGCATTCGCCAGGGGAGTCTTCGTATGGTGCTACTACCATGAATGGCCATAGTCCTATAAACGGCGACGCTGCCATGAATGGGCACGGCCAGGGACCAGCAGGTCCCACCGATTCTGCGGCATTCTACAGACCTACAACCGCGCCTGCAAGGAGCTGGTGGGAATACATACGTGGTTACTCTTTGTTTTTCCCATATCTGTGGCCAAGCAAGTCGCTGCGGCTCCAAATCACGGTGGTTGTCTGTTTTTGCCTCGTCCTGCTACAACGACTGATCAATGTCCTTGTCCCAATCCAAATAGGCAATGTGACAGACATGCTGTCGGAAGACGACGCCCCGGAAGAAGATAGCATTCTCCAGATGCTGAAGGGTGGCCATAACGGCCAAGGAATGCCGTGGTTGGCAATTTCTCTCCTCATCGTATACAAGGTTTTCCAAGGATCTTCCGGTCTTCTTGCAACCGGGAGAGCTGTGCTCTGGATTCCAGTCTCGCAGTATTCGTACCAGGCGCTGTCTACGTCCTCGTTTGAGCACGTCCACGGGCTAAGCTTGGACTTTCACCTGGGGAAACGGACTGGAGAGGTCCTATCGGCACTCAGCAAAGGTGCTGCCATCAACAATTTCCTGGAGCAGATCACTTTCCAGGTTCTGCCAATGCTTATCGACTTGGTGCTTGCTATCATCTACTTTTCCATCAAATTCGACATCTACTACTCTCTCACCCTTAGCGTCGTTACCTTCTGGTACCTCTACGCGACTGTGCGCCTTGCACAGCTGCGTGCTGAGCGGCGCAGACGGATGATCAATGCCGACAGAGAGGAGGCTGCAGTCAAGAACGACTCAATTCAGTCATATGAGACAGTGAAGTACTTTGGCGCGGAGGCATACGAATCCAACAGGTACCGAAACGCTGTCCAAAACTTCCAGAACGAAGAATATCAGGTCACTCTGTCATTGAGCGTCATGAATATCGTCCAAAACATGATCTTCATGCTGGGTTTACTCGTTGTGTCCTTTATCGCCGCATACCAAGTTACGTCTGGACTCAGACGTGTCGGAGAGTTCGTCTCGCTTATCACCTACATGGCCCAGCTGCAGCAGCCGCTGAACTTCTTTGGCACGTTTTATAAGAATGTACAGAGCGCCATGATCAATGGAGAGCGACTTTTGGAGCTCTTCAAAGAGCAGCCGACCGTCACTGACCAACCTGGTGCTGTCGATCTGAATGAATGCGAGGGACGAATTACCTTCCAGCATGTCAAATTCTCCTATGACCAGCGGAAACCCGCATTGCAAGACCTTACATTTGACTGTCCACCCGGAACGACAACTGCACTGGTAGGAGAATCTGGAGGTGGAAAATCTACTATTTTCCGCCTTCTGTTCCGCTTCTACAACGAACAGGCAGGTAACATTCTACTTGACAACCACGACGTCCAAAACTTGACCATCAAGTCTCTACGAAGCCACATCGGAGTCGTGCCACAAGATACGGTACTTTTCAATGAAACGATAATGTATAATTTGAGATATGCGAACCAAGATGCTACCGACGAGGAAGTCTTCGAAGCGTGCAGAGCGGCTAGTATCCACGACAAGATTCTTTCATTCCCCGATGCATACGACACCAAAGTCGGTGAGCGTGGGCTTCGCTTGAGCGGTGGTGAAAAGCAAAGAGTTGCAATCGCTCGTACGATATTGAAGAACCCCAGAATCATCATGCTTGATGAGGCCACAGCGGCGTTGGATTCGGAGACTGAGCAACACATCCAAGAGGCCCTGAAGCGTTTGTCCGTTGGTCGCACGATGCTTGTCATAGCGTAAGCATTCCAACTTTTGGCCACATGAGCACTGCTAATTTGATATAGACATCGCCTTTCGACCATCACCAGCGCAGACCAGATCCTGGTTCTACACGAAGGATCCGTGTACGAGCGTGGCACCCACGAACAGCTTCTCGCCAAGAAGGGTAGATACTACAACATGTGGCGAAAGCAGATTCGTGCAGAGAGGGCAGCTGAAGAAGCTCGCCTCCTTAATGATCGCGCTGCTGTCCTGCGAGAGCAGGCTATGGCGCGACCTGGTAGCCGCGACGGACTTGGCAGCGAGGAAACTTCGGACAACGATACCGAGGTTGACAAAACTGCCCACGACGGGACTGACGCAGAGGACTCTCAGACACCTCTTCTTGGCCCAACGACCGGACGCATCCGCGGCCCATTCCGTGGAGAGGCACCCTTACTCCGCCGCGTCACACACGACGGGATACCTCCTGGCTCACCCTGAGCAAATATACGTTATTAACGAAGTCACGGCAAACTTCGGCCACCACAGCAGCATCGACCTGGCTTTTGGTGGTGGGAATCGCTCGTTCTCCCATCGTGCCGGCATCGTCCCCTCACATGAGCGGGCTCACACGCCGAGCGGGAAACCATTCATCCCCCCCTCGACACTTCACCTTCATTTTGAATGACGCATATGTCCTGCAGCGCTACATTAACGAATGTCACGGCAAACACAGCTCCTTCTTTCCGGAACGAGCACAGCGAACTAACGCATTATTCCCAAATCAAACAAACCTTAATTCTTCTCTTTTAAACCCTGGAAGGGGTCGCCTTAATTACTCTTTCGTCTCGCCTCATTCATCACGGCACCCTACATTTTGCTACCTTCCTGCTTTCGCCCTCAGTGTTTTTTTTGGTCTTTTCTTCCCTCAAAAGTTGAAATTGCGGTACCGTCATCATACTTTTGAGCACTTTTGGCATCAAGCGATTTTGCGGAGGGTGTGCGTGCTTTTTTGTTTTTTGCTCCTTATTCTAATCTTGGCCTCGCAGGGGCTGGGATTTGTATATGTTGCGCTTCCTGGCTCCTGACGGGGCACACTCGCTCCCTTGCTACCTGAGCTATGGGGTTTTTGCGACCTGCACATGCCGCCTTTTCTGTTTCCAGCACCGAAAGATTCTTTGCTTTTCGCGAAAATAAAAAGACATAATTATTGGAGGTTTTTGTTTGCTGCGGAGGTTTAATTTCTGCCTTTTTTGTTAACGTGGTGCGGTGTTGGAGAGGAGGGAGTGGGAACTCGCAGCTTGCTTGCTGGAGTGAGGGATTTTGGGTACATATATATGGTATGGATGGGAGGAGGGAGGGTATGCTGGGCCGAAGGCGTAGCTCTGTGATTCTGCTTTTAGGCATGTAAATAAGGAACGACCTGGAGGTTTACCGTGGCTTTACCACAGCGGGGAGGGAGGGATGGAAGATACCCGCTTGATGAATTGGGGAACAGCGATGGAGGAGGAGGGAAAAAGGTGTGTTTGGTGTGGGCGAAAATAGATAAGAAGATGCGAATCTGAGGATCTTTGCACTCAATTATTTTGCTACTCAAAGCGTTTGGCGTTCCTCTCTGCACGATAATCACAAGTGATGGTGCCGTGTTTGCTTCGGTGTGAAATATGTTCAGAGGTATACATTGCTGCTACGCTGTTCTAAATAAATAGTCCAACTACATACCGCGCCTGCATTTCCCCTCGTCCCCGTCCGCGTGCTCGTATGTGCACCCACATACCCCAAAAAATCCCCTCACCACCCCTCCGGGTCCCGCCGTTCTCCAACCCTTTTCCCCGCACGCACCCCTACAATCCATCGTACAAGATTATGAAAAATCGCGTCGCAGAAAGTTCAAAACAAAAAAAACATAAACCCCGTCTATCCCAAGAGTCGTAATTAGGAAAAAGAAAATTTGTCGCCTAGTTCACCAAGTCTATACCTACCCATTGTGTGTGTGTGTTTTTCAGCCTGGAAAATGTTTGCATGAGGCTGTTGTTTCGTTTACTCGCGAGAGACGTCGCGGCCGAAGGCCTTCGATTTGAGCCAGTCTACGACGACGAGGACGCGGTTACGTGCTGGGAGGATGTTAGAGATCTGCGTGAGAGATCGTAAAGGGGAGGGGGGTACTTACTGCTGAAGCACATGCTCAGGTACGCGCTGCGCCAGAAGAGGTAGGTGAGGCTGCCACCGGAGGCGAAGTTGCCGTTGAACCAGGTCACATCGGCGACAGCACGATCGCTGCCAATGTATGCCAGGGAGCCCTGGTGGGAGTAGTGGAAGGGCTTGATATCCTTGATACGGCGGAGCTTCTTCTGCAGGTCCTCGAGCTCGGTGGCCACGACAGGTGCGTCGGTGCGCGTGACGTTCAGCGAGGTGCTGAGCTCGTCGATGCGGCTCTCGAGGAACTCGGTCTTGGCCATTGTGTTGAAGAGGCGGGCGAGGAAGGCGCCTTCCTGCGCGGCGACCTGGGCGGTAGGCGCATAGCCTGCGACGGCGCAATCGCCGGTCGCCCAGATGTCGGAGGTGCCTTGCACGACGAGGTACTCGTTCACGGCGAGGCCGCGACGGGAGTCCTTCTGTGCGGGGATCTGGGACATCAGGTCGCGCACGATGGGGCGGACGGCGTTACCGGTGGCCCAGACGAGGAGACCGTAGGGAAGGACCTGGGTGGTCTTCTTGCCGTCGGGGCCGGTGGCTTCGGCTTCGACGGTGTTCTCGGTAACCTTCTTAACGGCGGTCTTGGTCATGATAGTGATCTTCTCCTCCTTGAAGGTGGACTCGGTGTAGTCGATCAGCTGCTTGGAGAAGGAGGGGAGGACGTTGGGGAGGGCCTCGATCAGCGTCACCTTGAACTTGTCGCTGATTTCGGGAACCCACTTCCTGATGTCCTGGTCGAAGAAATCCTGGAGCTCACCGGCGAATTCGACACCAGTTGGGCCACCACCGACAACAATCATGTGCAGCAGGCGCTTGACTTCCTCAGGCGACTGGTCCTTGAAGGTCGCGGTCTCGATGCAATCCATGATCTTGGTACGGATGCGCTGAGCATCACCAACCTCCTTCAGGAAGCATGAGTGCTCGGTGACACCCTGGATGCCGAAGGTGGCATTCTCGGCGCCAACAGCGATGACCAGCTTGTCGTAGGAGACCTCGGTCTTCGCTGAGCTGCCCTTGATCTCCGAGTTATCGGCGATGCTGACAGTCTTGCGGACAGGGTCGATGTGGGAGGCCTCAGCTTCGTAGAAAGTAACGGCAGCCTTCTTGTGTCTTAATACAGATCGGATCGGCTCCATGATGGACCTGTGCTCGATAGTTCCAGTTGTGCATGATGGGAGAAGAGGTGTAAATAGGAAGTAGTTGCGAGGAGAGACTACAATGACGTTGTAGTTCTCGGTGTCGAGCTTCTTGAGAAGGGATACAGCGCCCCATCCAGTACCTGCAGCAATTGATTAGATTCTCGTTCAATAGATGCCATTTGGGTATATAGAGCTTCAAGGCTTACCTAGGATGACGAGGTTCTGCTTGTTTGGATCAGGAATTGGCTGCTCGAGAGGATGACGCAGTTCGTAGATTCCGTATCCCATGTAAGCTACACCTCCGATGGCCGAGAGGTAGGTCGCTCTCCAGAGCCACCTGAAGGCTCTGAATCGGCGAGGCTTCACCGCGTCAGGCTTGATGTCGGCATAGCCTCTGCGCGACGACTTCTGCAGTCTGCTCGCATTGACGATGCTGCTTGGTCTCGCACGGGGAAGAGTGGCGAATGAGCGACGAGCAACGCTCTGGAGCCCAATTGACGACGACTGAAGCATCGTTGAAGCTCTAATTGATGAAGCCATTGCTTCGAGAGTTGGCAATGGGTGCCAGGAGAGGTGAGAGCAGAAAAATGGCGGAGTCAGAGGGGGGGGCTATGGGGAATTCTCAGCAATTTTTGTTTTGCGCCTGGAACCTTATTATGCGAGGCGGCCGGGCGGCCGCTTGTGAATGGATGAGCAAAGTTGATGACATAGCGCGGCTTTTAAATTTAGGTGCAGGGATCTTTTTGGGATTTTGACGATAAGATATCTCACTTTTACAAGTCACTATTGACATTGAGATTTTTCTTTTTTTACGCCAAATACAAGGGGGAAATAAAAATTCAAATATTTAATTGGCGCTATGTGCCGCAACTCAGCTATCTGCAGCTATTTACAGCAATTTACAGCCTGCCCAGACGTGCTCGATGACTTATGATAAAGGGAGATCATGGCTCGAGCCCTATCCAATTATTCATACCGTACTCACAGAGCTTCGTCCGGCCCTATTAAAGATGTGGGAACTAGTAACTAGTAGTAATCATTACTGTACAATGGCGCGGCGGCGACTTCGGAGGAGCGGCAGCTCTGATTCTCCTTACTACTGTGGGCCATGTGGGGACTCTGATTTCGTTTCTATCTTTACTCGAGTACGGTATACGGTACCGAACTGCCAGCCGTATTCCAATGCCCTCTTCAGCTTCATATTTGGGTTACAAACAGAACTCTCGCAATAGGAGCACAAATAAACACAAAATAAAGGGGCACAATCTATCATATTCCTGTCGACCCTCTTTCGTCCCGCCCCACAAGCGTCTTTAGTTCAGCCTTGTGGACATTTGACGTTGAATGTCGCGGGGCCGAGGCAGCTCGCGGAGGATATCGGGATCATTCTTGACCCCAATCCGACTACACGCGCATATATCAAGCCTTGTGTTTTCCCATGTGAAAAGGGACACAAGTGAGGCTTGAGAGAGGAGCTTAAGAGGTATCACACGTGTTATTATCGCGGCCTGATATATTTGCTTGTCATTGGTCTCTTCCTACTTGGAGTACTAGATTATAATATATCATCCTTACCAGCGTGACTCAAATTCCCATGATTCCCACGACCCTGCCTTCTACCAGGAATACATGGATCCCATGGCCAAGACCTTTCTCAAGGCTTGAATACTGATAATTATTTACTCGGCATGTTCTTCACCTTGGGCATCAGCAGCCAGCATCGAGTGATGCTAATCTGGGGCTTTGCAACCACACCACCTCGGGATTTCGTTGGAAACTCTCACCTGCTTGCTCATGCTATCACCTTCGGTTCCCGAACCATGCAGTAGAGCTTGCAAACCTCTCCGTCGTCATCACAGTCCATACCCCTGACAAACTTGAACCCCAGCGCCTCGTAGATCTTGGTATTCGGCTCGTCCCGACTACTTTCCAGATAGCATTTGATACCTTCCGCATCTGCCTTCTTGGTGACTTCATTGAACAAGGCTCGCCCGACACCCTTGCCTTGTGCTTCAGGAAGCACGCTGATAATGTTCAGAAAGTAGTAGCCTTTCGGGTCCGTCCAGACTTCCTTGTGGGCTTCCGCCTGGCGCTCCTTCCAGATGTAATATCGCTAACAAAGTCAATTACCCCCTCACATGCCGGAGCCATAATTCTTACCTTGACGTTCAGTCCCCCTCGTCCATACTTAATGTTCATTACCACCTGGTTACCCCAGAGACGCCAGACCTCGATGCCGTTCCAGAACCACTCGCTCCATGTCAATGGCTTATCAGTCGCCCTGGGAGGTAGCCACATGGCAATCCCAAGGACTTTATCTGAGCCTTCCTCCTTGGCCACATGGAACAGGGCATTACGTAGACCCCATAGGCAGCGGATGCGTAGAGATACGCGGTTGCGGTTTAAATCAATCTGTTTGGCTGTTAGTGGCGTCACCAACGAATCTGTTTGCCAAATATATGTCCAGAGCCCAGCTTTTTGAGTGGGACGTGTATAAAATTGAAACATCTTAAGTTTATCTCTCTATTATCGTGTTCCTCGTGAAACAGGGCAAACGCAACATACCTTTTCTCGGTCGTTGAAAATCCATAAATTATATGGGTCATTTGCGAACGCTTCTTGAATCGTTCTTATACCGCCATCGATATCCTCTTCCCTCATAGGGCTTACAACAACCGGCATATTGGCCTTTGATAGAGTTTCTGACAATAATACCCTAAATCATTGGTCTATGCCAGGATAGGGTGGTAACGCCAGGATCAGCGCAAGTGTTAGGTTTGTGGCATCGGTTCTCGGGCCGCGAATATGCCAAGACCCGCCAGCTACACTCCAAAACGCCAAAGCCACCTCATCCCGACACTGAGACGGAACTGAAACGCCTCAGGAAAGAGCTCGCCACACAACCGCATTGCGATCCTTCCAATTGCGGTCGAGATTCCTCCTGAGTGCATCAGCATAATCCAATAACCCAGTAGGTCCACCATGATAATGCATCAGCTTGGGTGGATTCTCCTGAGAACTACTTCCAAATCCTCATGTTTCTAGTGAGTGTGTATGTATCTCGTTGTCGCAAGCTTGGGCTCGCATGGCAGTCTCGAGGTGATCAGAGCTCCTGATCACCACTCCGCTCCAAGGCCTTTTTGATCTCAGCGTCAAATGGCAGGATCCGTTGCATTTGTGCGGCAGCTTTCTCCTGAAGTCTGAGGTTTCTCCTGTCATGCCAAGATTACGGAATCATGTGCCTACCGGATGCCATATCTTGTTGATATCCTGTTGATCCAAACTTCTTCATCCTTTTCGTAGTATGGCTGGCACATACGACACCTTCATTTCTTTTCATTTTCTGTAGTTTGGCTGGCTCATTCGACATTTTTCATTCTCAATTGGTTCTTTTGTTTGTTACGAACGCTCTACGTCCAACTCTTCGCCTGCCTCTTATTTCCGAATTTGCATATTCTATGTTACAGCGTTTGAAGCAATTATCTATCAAGTTTGGTAGAAGGCACCGTCATGGCTCCGTTTAACCATTTCGGCCCTATTTATCCAACACCGACGGTTCCTCCACCATCGCCGAAACGAACTGCGAGGGGACGAAGACTGTTACGAGATGCACAGGCAGGAAGGGTTCCGAATACATCAAGGGGCATGACATCAGGGCGAGATGACGGACCATCTGACCAGTTGGACATCAAAAAGTCTAGGTCTAGCCGCAAACTCTCATCGTTTACAACGTCGCGGAGGTCTCGCCAGCGACGTGACGACATCGAGTCTGAAAGCGCCGACGATGTTGCTGGAGTGGATTCGGACAGTGGTGATGATGCCCCTACATCAACGGAGAGGGGGCTGTTAAGTGATGCTGTAGCCGGAGTTGGCGATGCTGTAGCCGGGGTTGGTTCTGCGGTTAATAGTGTTCTGGATCCGCTCGTTGGCGGTAAGAGTTCTACCTCCGTTGCAGCGCCTGAGAAAAGCAGTGCCGCCGCGATAGAGAGCAAGCCAACTGCGGTCGCCACCTCAGCAAGCGAGCCAGCAGTTGTTGCTATTAGCTCGAGCAAAGAATCGTCTGCCGCAGTTGCAACGAGTGAGCCTGCTCTTGTTGCCACATCCGCAAAAGAACAGCCTAGCAAATTGCCGGACGCACCATTATCATCAGCTCCGTCTGCAGTGGCATTGCCAGGGACTACCGGAGTACTTTCACCAGACGCTGCCGCTACTCCCACAGCTAGTCATGTAGTACCAAATCTAACAAGGTTTACCCCAGAGGTTACTAAGGCCTTTCCAACGCCTACAGCACAATTGCAGAGTGGAGATCACATCAGTCTTAGCAACAGCCAAGCCACAGGTGCTGCCGGGCAGAAGGCTCAGGGTCAAGCTATCGACTCTACCACTGACTCCACCACTGCCACTAAGCCTGAACTCGACTCCGACTCCGACTCGGACCATGGTGTCGACTCCGATGATGGCGTCGAGTCCGACGATGAGCTCGACTCCGATGATGAGAAAGACGAACCCACTGAATCTAGGCTGGTGGCCTTCACAACTATCTCAGGTACCCCTCTCTCGACCCTATCAGCCGTTTTGGACCCTACTGCCGTGGGGACCTTACCAAGCAATGTCACACCGGTTTCTCAGACTGGTGGTGGTGAAACTACGGTTGCCTCGGCTTCTGCTCACAAGCCACCACTTACTCCCCAAGCTTCAAATGGCCTGATTGCCTTTGGTGCTGTTGGTAAGAATGCTGCAATCCAATTCATAACATCAGCTAATATGTGTCAGGCGGCGTTCTTTTATTCAGCTTTGTAGTATTCTTTCTACTTCGGCTCCGCAAGACCGATGCCTTCAGCTGCCTCAAATGTTGCAAGGGTAGACGCAAGTCTGAGAGTAATGCCTCTAAGTCGCTCTACCATGCTAGCGGAATTTTCGGCACGGCTGCCCCCTCAGAAACTACGGCCCATTCGCGAGGTTTCTCGGCATTTTTCAACCCCATGATCCAGATAAGAGCCGACCAGTATGAAAAAGACGCAAGCCAAAACCAACCATACTCGCGCAATTCGCTGATACAGAATGCGGCGCCTATCGCTGTGAGCCAACAGCCCATGCCGATGACCAGGGATGAGCCTCCTCCCATGCCTGTCCTTCCATTAGCATACCGTCAGCAAGCCGCCAACGGAAACGCTCAGCGGATGTCAGAAGTCTCCAGTATGTCATCTGGTTTTGGAGATGCCGTAATTGACATCCCCGAATCGGGCCCAAGTACATACATCAACAACAATAAGGCTGCCCCTGGCCAGCCCAAGCCCAACAATCAATCACTCGGGTTAGACCTGGGCCCACGGTTCTCATGGGCCAATGTCCCCACGCCTCGAACGCTCGGTAATCACAGAAATAGAGACACCGCTACGACGACCACTTCGCGGGATTCAGAGCCGAGGTTTCGCACCGTAACAAGCTGGGTGAATCAGCAGACGAACCGGGTTATGAAGAACCAAGATAGTGCTCCTGCTGCTCCTGCCCCTGGGCAAGGGCGCGATAGCGTTCCGGACTTGCCGGCCATTCCGGCGGCGTATGGAGGAGGGAAGCATCAGAGGATGCCAAGTGCGGAGACGGATGTGGTGTTCAAGGCGCATCCAGGGGATGAAGTCGAGATCAAGGAGGGTTCGAGAATTCCAAGCACGTTGCTGACGAGGAAGTTGAGGCTTTGAAGGGGGTGAAGGAGGGGGCTATGGCGAGTAGTGTAATAACACGCGTGGTGTAGGAAAGGTCGAGTTGTGGAAGGGGATGTATCGTAGTTGCAGTTTATCGGGTAGCTCCTGGGGACTACTCATAATGGAGTTGCAGAGCGTTGAATTTTGGGAGGGACTTAAACCTGGACAAGCATATAGTTAAGTTCATCAAATATATATTATGTAACAACTGCCATCATGTCGATTAAGAAGTCTATTCTTTGGTAAATGAGAGGCTGCGGTTTATAAAGCTGGCAGGTGGTTGGCGGCGCCCGTCGCTTCATTGCTCTGATCCAAACCACTTTCAATTCGCATGTCTCTTTTTTAATTTTTTATTCTGTTTCTCTTACTCGATGTCCCTCATTTGCGTCGCACTTCTCGGCACCTCGTGGCCAAAGTCTTATTGTTGACGTTCCTCACGTGGTGGTCGTCACTTGCCCCTCTCATTTTGACCAGGCGGGTTACTATAAATAAAACCGAGGTACGAATTTGCGGTACCATAAAAGCTCAGCCTCAACCTATGAGGCTGACAAGCACTATAGATCGTCCTGAGCCTCGCGGAGGCGTCGTAATTGCAACGTACTCGTCCCCCACTCTCCAAACAAATCGAAATCGCATTTTATAAGGGCTTACATAGGCCATATAACCTTATACTTAGGGTCCTCGAGTCTCCATACATTGCATGTCTTCGTTGAAGCTCACCACACCATCCACAGTCCCCCACGGCACTAGCTGCCAGGCAGCATATATACAAGATGCTCGACGAAAACCTGCCCGCGTTTTTCATGAAGCCACACCCTGATGATCCTCTACGGACCACGATCTATCTAGGCCAAGGCGGCTTGGACCTCAGTCCCGAATACACCTTGCGCCGACCCGACGTAAAGCAGACCCCCGAGGCGCGAAACTGCTACGCTGTCGCCCTCTACGACTCCCACAACCCGGACGTCTTGTACGCCGAAGTCCTCGTGCAGCCGGAATGGACGCAGCCGACTCTCTCGCAAGCTGAAATTCGCGCGAACAATGGGCTTACGCCGCCTCCGGTGCCGATCGTACCCAATAGCTTCACAATACAGTTGTATAACCCAGACCAGCAGGTGGCTGTGAAGCAGATCGCGGGATCGTGGAACTCGTCGGCATACTGGGAGTTTGAGATGCCGCAGCAGACGTTCAGACTACCGTCGGCGTCTTCGTTGGACCGTTCACAAAGCGATCCTGCGGCGTCGATAGTCACACCCAAGGTGACGTTCAAGTGGAAGAAAGATGGGAAGCTGTCCAGAGACATCACTTGTTTCATGGCGGGGAAGTCTACAAATGGGAAGAAGAGCAAGGAGCCCGATATCACTATTGCCATGTTCCGGAAGGGCAAGGAGATGACGATGTACGAGCCAAACATGCACCGGGTAGACGTGGAAGATACGAAGGGCCTGGAAGTCGTGATTTTGCTGGGCGCCACCGTCATTCGAGATATCTTCTTTGAAGCCTCAAAGGAAATGTTCAACATCAGCACAGTCTCCGCCCCAACCCTCGGCCCACCAACCCGCAAATCCAGCGGCCCCGTGATGAGCGGCGCAAGGCAGACTGCAGCACCTACCCCCGCCCTCGGCGCATACTCGCTCCCGCCACCAATACCCAACGCCCAAGCCCCTCCACGCGCTCAAGCCGCCCCTCCCTCCAACCCCCCTCCCATGAACCCTCTAGACCAATGGCAAATCGACCAAGAAACCGCCCGCCTGCGCGCACAAATCGAATCCGAAGAGCGCGAGCGCGACCGTCGCAGCAGAGACGAGCAGAAGGAGCGTGACCGCCGCGACCGTGAGGAGCAGAAGCGCATCAAGAAGATGCTCGAAGCCGAAGCTAAGGAGCAGGCCCGCCGCGACGCTGAGGTCGCCCGGGAGACAGAGCGCCTGCGCAGGCAATATGGTATTGCCCCTGTACGTGACGAAGGCGCCCCCCGACCGACTGTCCACTTCGCACCACCGTTGCCTGCTCGTCCGGTCTCATACGTCCAAGGGCCCGCGATGCCGCCGCGGCCGCAGGGATATGGATCCTCTACGAGCAGCCAGCAGAACCGTCAGAATCTGTATAACCAGGCCCAGCCGATGCAGACGCTCCCGCAGCACTTCTCGGCGCCACATTCGCGCCCTTCGCCTGTGCAGCGCCCGGTGAGTGCCAATGCGGCGCAGACGGGGCCGTTTTCATCGCAGACGTTGAATAATGTAAGGATTCCTGTTTTGTTTGAGACGATGTGGTGATAGAGGCTAACGATATTAGTGGTGGTCTGGTCCGAATGCTCCGGCACCGACGAAGAACAAGCGAAGCACCTCGGGGACTTCGCATCCACAAGCACATGGGAGCAGCAGTGCGGGAGTGAGCAGGCTACTGGGGATAGGAGTTGAAGGAGAAGGAGGCAGGCAGAAGGTCAAGAAGAAGCGTAGCGTGTATTTCTGAAGCGATCGAATGGGATGTACGACTAAGGAAGGATTTACTAGTCGTTGATTACTGGCATGCGATGAAGGAGGGGCGTTTGTCGAGATTTATGATATCCATGATTTACGTAGTTTCTAGTTATAGATATAGGGACACTGAAATGCGAAGAGTTGATCAGATCATAATCTGTACCTGGCCTGGCCCTCACAGGTCCCGTCAACGGCGCGGTCCCGTGATGGACCCTTGACCCACAGTCACGATCGGCACCTGACAAAGGACAAAGCCGAAACTGCGGGGACCGACGTCGGTGATCAACAAAAGTGACATGTATTTCCATTGAAGTCGCGACAAGACGTTAGAGGATGAGAAATGTCTCTCTTCTCAATTTACAGTATTACTAGATTGGGTATATAAGACTTATACCACGTATAAATAATGTATAATTAGCCCAGGCCCACTTAATCCCTTGTATGCGGGGCTTGAGCGAATGGTAAGCTGCCAAGAGTCATGCCAAGTAGTCTTATTTGCCCCTTTGGGGTGAAGTCGCTGCAAGTGCTTAGGCGCTGTTCCAAATAATGACAAGGCTGTTGCACACCCCCAAGGCCCAAGGGGCTGGGTGAATTAGTCGCTGCTTACCTACTCGTACTCTGAACCGTGGGCACGACCTTTAAATTCTTGGCTTCAGTTATTTGCCCATAAGAAGCCATACCCAGAAACCCAGAACCAGCATCAACTCTTTCGCAGCGATGAT
This sequence comes from Pseudogymnoascus sp. VKM F-4516 (FW-969), assembly GCA_000750815.1. Classification (NCBI taxonomy): domain Eukaryota; kingdom Fungi; phylum Ascomycota; class Leotiomycetes; order Thelebolales; family Thelebolaceae; genus Pseudogymnoascus; species Pseudogymnoascus sp. VKM F-4516 (FW-969). Next base: position 8,431 of record JPJZ01001192.1, on the reverse strand, counting down.
CTGGGGCCGCGGGCTATTATCCGGCGGGTACTCACGCGTCTCCAACGGCGGGCTGACGGTGCGGCACAACTCCCCCTTCACGCGGTGGCACATCAATGCCTTCGGCGCCCTGTCGCTACTATTCCTCATCGCTATCGTCTACTGCCACCAGACCTTCTACCGAGACCCTGGATCCTTCTTCTTCGACCCCGTAGAGGGATACCGCCCATTCTACAGCGTCGTGCGCCAGTCCCAGGTGAACGAGTTCCTGATAGCCGAGGCGACGTCACCGAGCCCGCCACGAAACACCCTTGGCACAGATGCCCCCAAGAAACCGACCCTTTGCATTGGCATGTCGAGTGTGAAGAGGCCTGAAGATCAATATGTCCAGCTAGCTGTCGGATCGCTGGTGCGGGATCTGACGCCGGAGGAGCGGAACAGCATCCACTTCGCGGTACTGTTCGCCCACACGAACCCCTCCGACCACCCCTTATTCAATGCACCATGGCTGTCTGGGCTGCTCGACGCGCCGCTCAGTTACAATGTCTCTGATTCCCAACTCGCCCACCTCAAACAACTGGAGAAGGAGCAAAAATTCAACGAAAAGCTCATGTTCGACTTCCTCTACCTGGTCGACCACTGCCGGCAAACGGGGGCAACATGGATCGCCATGATCGAAGACGATGTCCTGGCACAAGACGGGTGGTACCATCACATGCTCCGTGGCCTCGATGAGGTGAAGCAGAAGCACGACGAGAGCAAGACATGGGTGTATATGCGCCTCTTCTATACTGAGAAGTTCCTCGGGTGGAACAGTGAAGAGTGGCCAACATACCTGGCATGGAGCATATTCTTCGCGACGATCCCTGCGCTTCTCGCTCTCCTCATCCGCAACCGCGCCCCCTCCGCACGCAAGAACCTCACCAACTCGTTCATCGCGACTATCTGCCTTGTCTTCGTCCCCGCCTGCATCATTCTCTACTTCCTCGCCGGGCGCGTCAGTATGCAGCCGTTACCACATGGTGTTAGTCTCATGAACAACTATGGCTGCTGCGCGCAGGGCCTCGTGTTCTCGGAGGATATCATGCCGAAGATGGTGGCGAGGTTGGAGTCTGTGCCGCCCGGTCCGGCGGATGTGGCGGTTGAGACGTGGGCGATCGAAGAGGATTTTGAAAGATGGGCACTGACGCCGAGCGTTATACAGCATATTGGTAGGAAGACGATGAAGCAAGTGTTCGGCGAGCCGGATAAGCCTAGTGAGAGGTACAGCATTGGAGCTGCTAGAGGGCTCTGGAATTTTGGTTTCGAATTGCATGATAGCGAGGTGCTGAGGTATGAGCATATGAAGGTTACGGGACAGCTTGGATGAGCGCGGTTGTTGTGAGGGACTATGAGAGTGGCTGGTCTACTTCTTGGGACTCTTGGTTGAGTCTTGATCAGACAGGGAAGGAGCGTTGCAGCGTAACTTCGTCGCCGAGCACGCGGCCAGACGGGAAGGAGCATTCTGCGTGACTTCCTCGCCGAGTTGCCTACCAGTCGCGACTGCCTCTCCAGAGTTACCTTGAGAAAGCCGTTCTCTACCATGCCGACCACGGCAGAATAATGATGACACGAAATACGGTTGCTTCTCGCCACCAAGCACAACCAGCAAAGGACTGTACAATATACACATCGCACAAGCGGCACAGATTTGTTATTGCAGAAATGCACAACTCGAACCAGTCGGCGTTCATCTAATGTCACGCCATAGGCTCATTGCGTCCTATCTTGGATAGATGACCGTGTGCTTGACGCATGCATGCTATGGGGCGTTAAGGGGATAAATTGAGGGTCAGGGGGTTTTCAAATTGGGTTGGGGTCGACGTGTAATATATGAGACTTCATAATGTATATCTATCCAAATGTAAAATATGACCATACTACACTTATTGGCAAAGCACACTTGAAAGATCCAATATATCCATCGACGATGCGACAGAGCATTTGCACGCCTTGAAGCTGTGCCTGCATGCTTACATAAGACTCATATGGTCATACAGTAACACGACGCTAAGATGATCCTAACTTACGATCAACCCCTCCTATGACCCTCAATGGTCCCTGTGTTGAAATAGTCTGTCATTGATCCTTATACGTGTCCATATCGTGAATCCCAGAGTTTATCCCCTTGGCATTTTGATACCGAAATTACCATGGCTATTGATGATCCCTCCAAACTGCTCTCTGAAAACAAGCGCTTCTTCGACAATGATGCTACGACGCTACTCAAGCTCGGGGACCCAAAAGAATATCTCATCCAGTCAGCTTCACGAATAGTGCGGGACTGCCCGCCCAAGCTCCCGTGGGCATCGCTCTTCCGCGGCGAAGTGCATCGTGGCTTCTTCGTAGGGCCAACAGCCATTTCCTACTTCTTCTGGACTCTATCCATTAAGCACGCCGATTTGGAGATTGAGGGGAGGCTGCCGTTGGATTGGTGCAAGGCTTACATCGAGCTGGGACAAGACACTGTGCCTCGCTTGCTAGATGTGAGCTGCGGTATAACTAACGTGTTTCTCACTTCCAATGCCGTCAAGGCGTGTTTATACCAAGATGAGAGCCGTGCAATGGAAGTGATAGATGCTCTTCGCAACCTGGAGACGGATCCAACCTACTGCGAGTGGTTGAAAGGCCGCGCAGGTGCTCTCTACATTTTGCGCATAATACGACAGTGGCTTCCTAATCTAGCCACGGCCGTAAACGAGGTCATCGCGTTGCTGATCGAGGACATCCTTCCCCAGCAGCCCTGGAGCTGGAGCGACCGGAAATACATAGGGTCAGTGCACGGCGATATTGGAATCCTGACCCAGATCGTCCTGAGCGATCCGTCGTATGCTCCCAAGCTAGAAAGCAAGCTCTTGGAGCTCTTGAATCTGCAAGGCGAGGAGGGCAACTGGCCAGTTATTGAAGGCAAGGAAATCGGGCTGGTGCAGTTTTGCCACGGCGCGCCAGGCGTTCTCATCTCACTCTTTCCTATTAGGCAGTATTTCCCGGCGCTGCATGAGCAGATTGACAAGGCCATCGCACTGGGAAGAAAGGTGACGTGGGAGAGGGGCATCTTGACTAAAGAACCAAATATATGCCACGGCATCACTGGCAATGCCTTAGTGCTTGATGGTCCACAGAAGGAGCACTTTCTTTGCCTTGCAACGCCCGAGAAAGTCGAGAAGGGCATTGCAGACGGTGTATTTGAGAAGGATGCGGACCCTTTTGGGTTGTTATGGGGGGAGGCGGGTAGGGCATGGGTCTGGATGGAAGTTTGTGATGGGAGCGAGGGGAAGCTCGTCCTGTATAGTGATGTGTAGGCCGTAATTGGCGTAACAGGAACTGCCAGCCGTAATTCTGCCAAACTATATATGAACTATATGGTCTATGAGCTAGCTATATGCTACCCGCTGGAGTCCCGTGCACCTCCTGAACAAGACCTAACGCACACACCATCACCTACACCACCTCCCCCGCCGCCCTCCTCAACGCCTCCGCCGTCCACTCCGGAAAGCTAAGCATCACGCAGTGCCCCGCCCCCTCACACCGTTCCACAACATCAAACGCGGTTGGCTCAACCTGCTGCGCCCCCTGAACCATCAGGGCCGATATCTCGGCCGAGAAACGCGACCGGTCCTCCACGCCGATTATAGACGTGGATGGGATGTGCGTCCAGGCCGCGTGCGTGGTGGTGCTGAAGAACACACCTGCGCTGTGGAGGCGCAGCGCGGTAACGAGCGAGGCGGCGCGTGCGGGCGGGAGGTCATGGTAGAAGATGCTCGTGGCATCCTCCGGGGTGACGGAAAAGGTGTCGGTCTTTGGGAAGGGGGAGGAGAGTCAGTTGACCGCGGGAACGGGGTGGGGAAGGGAGCTATTGCATGGGTATTTGCTCACCTCAGGGTCGTATTTCATCCACTCGGGCATCGTGGAAAAATCACCCCTAGGGGCGGGCTGAAAACCGGCTGGTACGATGAAGCCATTTATCACTACATATCTGATAATGCCCCCCTTTAAGCTTTGTGCTTCGCGCTCTTTTTTACCTAAATCTTTGGTAGCTTCGCCGCCAGGGAGACCTGCATAAGAGTGCACGACGAGGATAACATCTTTATCCTGAGACACAAGCTCAGCGAGGCAGCTCCGGATGGCTGTCACATCTTCAGAGAAGTCGTAGAGAGCTGGTGTGGCGCCGACTGAGGGGAGGGCGAGGCTGATAGTTGGGTAGCCGTGCTTGGCGAGCGAGTCAACGACGTATTTGTAGATCTCGGGGCTGTGCCATGCACCAGGCACAAGGACATATGTTGGTTTGGACATGGATAGTTTGGCTAAGGTGTCTCTTGAGCGGTAGTTATTATGATAAGGAATGGATGAGTTCGAGAAGTTGGAACGACTGCGGATATCTGGGAGACACCGGAATTTATATATCTGATAAATGACAAGCATGAGAGAGATGTTCTTACGCCTATATTACGTGAGACTGAATGGTGAATGGTCGATATAGACGATCATTGATTGCTAACTAGTAGAAAAGGCCCGTTTTACTTGGTATCTGGCTTTTTTTGAATTCATCGTCGTAACGTGATAGCTTCCCTCATGGTACCATGACTATCGTTTGCCTATAGTAAAAAAATTGAAGACAAAAATTGGAGGAGGAGTGAAAATGCATTCGACAGTGATTCGCCGTGCTCAACTGGCAAGTGGTAAAATGTTCGCTTGGGCGGTGGCCTGCTTTAGGCAGGAGCCAGATCATCGTGCATGGGAGCGCGACATCTGAGCGTCTAACTGAAGCGCAGCCTTGTTCACATTTTCAAGTCAACGACATCCCACAAGAAACGTCTTAAATGGCGCTATAATGCAAATGATTCCATCGCATATCTGGTCTTTCTCTGTGTATGAAGAGCAAAGCACTGACGAGATCTGATACGGCTGCGGCGTCGACGTCGGACGTTCACGGCACAGACATCGGCGTTCGCAACAGACTTCAAATCCATTGTTAATATTCCACTCTAATAGCCATATTTTGGATATCAAGAGAAATTCTCTGCAGTCCAGCTACGCTTTCGTCAGCATGTCTACGAACCTTGTTCCAAGCGGTGGTAGCTCGGTCTCAAATGCCTTCGCTCAACAAGGCACAGTTGACTGGACGGCCTTGTCAAGGTCGAGCGTGAACTTCAGCGTCGAAATCCTCGCGCGACTTTCGAAGGCCGGGGTTGAACCGATTACAGCTGCGATGGGCCAAGCAATTTTTTGTGGTTTCAATCTTGATCCAGAAGGACAAAAACGATTCTCCGATGCTTTATCACGCCTAAAAGCATTTTCGTCGTATGGAGATATCATGTGGTTTGGATTTGGAGTGAAACATATTGTCCGCACATTATCCGATACAGAGCAAGGCTTAACGTGTGTTGCCATGTGTGCTTGTCTTTCAGTCTCATATGACAAGTTCTTTTGCAGCAAAGTTCTAAAAGCTCTTGCTGATCAACAACGGGCCCCCAACTCTTTAATGCCATCTCTTTCTCAATGGGCAGCACTCGTCAACATATGTTCTGGGGCAGTATCGGGATCACGATTTCCTCGGCTAGTAGAAGGGCATGCACGCTTAACACAATCATACGGCGAAGGCAGACACTGCTTACGAGGGCCGACGTCTGCTGATGCACTTGCAAAAGCCCTTTCAGAACTTTCAAAAGTTTCCTCTGGTACTGTTCGAAGTGTCACATTTATTGGGGGTGTAGATTGCGGCTGGCTTGCCGCTCTTTCACAATGGCTTTTGTCCCTTACAGTGGATATTGTAGACGCAGATGGATCAGTCCTATACTCGAGCAGGACATCGGATGACCCACTATACTATCCACAGGTCACAATTATGTTGCAATCAGATCAAGATGGCCAGGTTAACACAGCAGTCTTGAAGAAGTCCGTCTTTGTTCCATCAGGAGACTTCTTTGCTAGTATCATATCCAGGACACGCAGTGGCCAACCCAGTGGTTTCTATTCGGGGAGATCAGAATGGCAAACCATTTTGCATGATGCATTCGGACCGTCTTTTGATTTACTACTTCATCCGAAAGTAATAGACAACTTTGCTGCTCTCCTCTATTACGTCTCTTCTGTTTCCAATTCAGATGGCGCTCCATGCAATGTGGAACCCTGGGGAGGCTTTTCTACGACTAGAACTGAGAGACAAAACTTATATCTTTCTTTTGCTGAAAAGCGGCTGCCTGAGCTTATACCCGTATGCCATATTGCGAAGAAAATGATATCCTATCAAGAGATAATTCTTAACACACAGGCCAACTCTCTAGCGGTACTTGAGCGTCACTGCTCGTGCGCTGAATGCGAATCTTCAAACAGCTCCATCCGTCCACCCATTTATAAAATAAAAACTGGCAGCATATTTTGCTTAAAAGAGGCGGCTTTCGCAATTTTTGAATATATCTGGATTCTTTCTTGGCTGGATATAGATGAGAATATTTACCCATCTGTTAATGGTTTAGTACTGTTGTCGAATAACCATGGAATTTTCATCAACGACACCCAATATGATACCCTAAATGATACCCTAAACAAGATCAAAAAGAGGGGTTTGGACAACCATATAGTCCCTGCAATTATACAATTATTTACTGGCCAAATTCAAGTTGACAGGTATTCGGATAAAACGGTGTCTGCGAGATCCGAAGGTGGTGTCTGCGTCTACCTTCCGTCACTTGAAAACCCAACTTCTTCGCCACAGAAGCAGCTCCGCGCTATTGTCGTTGCAGGCCACATTGAATGGGATAGTAAAATATTCTCGGGCGTTATAGATGGAGCATACAAAGGGTTCCGGTGCTTATCAGATGTCCTTGCCTCAGCTGTCGCCCAGGCCTATGGCATCTATGTGGACCTCAAGCTTGTCGTGGAAGAAACGTTCGATTCTGATATTTTAATCGCAGATGTTTGTGTTTCAAGAAAACCATCGAAGTCATCACAGGGCGTTTCATATCATACCGGCCATATAGCCCACGATCAATTTTCTATTGAAGAATTACAGGGTGATGGCCCTAATAGCCGGTTTGGTGCTTCAAGAATTAGATCAGCTATTCTACGGTGTACGTTACCATCTAATTGTTACTCAAAATCGATTGAGATACGAGCTCACTCCATTACTGGGCCTTTGCCTTGGTCTGGGACTTGCACTGAAGCTGCTAAGTCGCTGTGGACTAATTTCCGTAATAACGAAAGTTATATCCCTATGAGCGAAGAGTGGACGCTCTTATCTCAAAGTCAATGCTGCCAAGAGATAGTCCGGGGGCCATATCAGCTGTTATATTCAATAATTTGCACTATAAGAGAAGAGGCTGGCATGAAGCTAAGTTCTACTGGTTGCTTAATGTGCTTATTGGGAGCCCGTCGAACTGAGCTGCGGGACCCCTATTTTCAACCACGCAGCGGACTGGTGAACTATCCATTCTGCGATCTACAGCATGTTACTGTACACTCGTTCTTAACCAGCAAGCCTTCATCGCGGGTCCTGCTCACTTCCGCAAAATTTCACCCTGCACCACCCACTTCACCATCGTCCTCTGGGCCAGACCATACAACTTCCGATAACGATCAAGAATCAAACCGTAGTGGCCTTCCAAGTCAGGATGCGTTTACTCACACATCGCAAGCTGCACCATTGCCATCTGGGTCAGACGATACGATTCCCCATGACGACCATGAATCAAATCGTGGTGACCTCCCAAGTCAGGAAACGTTTACTCATATATCGCACGCTCCGCAATCTATGGATATTTCAGAGTCGGTTTCCCCGAACAAGGAAGAATTAAATCTCGGTGTCTCGGACCCGGCAATGCAAAACTGGATGCCGGGCACAACACGGGTCTTTGAAGGTTCTAAACCAAGAGGCAGGCTGCGGGCAAGAAGTATATAATGGGAAAATAGGACTGCAGCATAGCTTAAGATTTGGAGGGGATTCAAATAATAGACTGTCTGATAATTAGCACCACTATTAATGGTAACGAACTGGCGTGAGATGGGCGTGAGACGGACTGTGTTATTTCAAGATAAGCGTTGTCTATTATCACGATCTTTCTTAACTTATGAGATCGAACTTCTCCTATAACACGAACTTTCTGGCTGGAATGAACTTTTTTTATAAGCACAACTGCTGCATGTCCGGCTCTCACATTGGTTACAAGTACACTATCATTTTTATTATACCTTCCCTCCCCTCAAAAAAGCTTTTGGCCACCTTCGCCGTAAAGATTATTGCGATTCAATGGATATTACCGATCATCGAAAAAACCAAACAAACCTGCAAAAGTACCACTATTTATACGATACCTACAACAACTTACTGCTATCAGCCAGTCTTCACCTCCAGCCCTCACAAACCAATCCCCCCACGCCTAAATACACCGCCCCCTCTACCCCTCCTCCCTCCCCG
>JPJZ01001191.1:0-22344 GCA_000750815.1 Pseudogymnoascus sp. VKM F-4516 (FW-969) | reverse complement strand
GGGGGTTTCAGTGGGATTGAGGGGGAGACCTACCAGTTTGGAGCTTCTGGTAGTCGTCCGTTAGGACTTGTGCGCGCTGCTGTGCCTCTGCCATATTCGCGGTATTGGTGGTGAAGTATGTCTGTCGGGAGATTTAATCAAGTATATACCAGCTAGCTGCGTATTAAATCCACTGTTGTGAGGTCGTGTGTTGTGATTTACACTGCGGAGGCTCTTTTTGCTTCAACTACTCCTGCACCCCTGGACGGAATTGAGGCACCTTTCTTGGTGGGGTCGTCGTGTCAAGCGAAGCGGCTGGCTGGCCTTGCGTCACTGGGCGGCGACCGACGACAAGCGTTTAGCACCACCACAGCGGCGATAACCACGAATCTGCCCTTTGGTTTTGTTTCCGCCTGTCTTCTGATATCTCCATTGTCTACTGCGAGCGTGTCACTCAAGTGCTGAAGCCAAGAGCCTATTCGTCATTGTCTACGCAATTTGCGAGGTCGTCTAGGCAACACCATTTCCATCCCACCAAACCCCTCTCTAGGCTTCTAAAACCACCACAAACCTACACCTCGCAATCCCTCTACACTCTCGCCACTCTCCCCAGTGTTGTCCATCACCCGCCCTCCAAGATGTCCAACACCGACTTCCTCGGCCGCGCCATCGACGTCGTCAAAAAGGCCATCGAATCCGACACAAACGGCGACTACGAAAAGGCCTACAACCTCTACTACCAGTCCCTCGAGCTGTTCATGCTCGCCCTGAAATGGGAGAAGAACGCCCGCTCAAAGGAGATGATCCGCGCCAAGGCGTCGGAGTACATGGAGCGCGCCGAGAAGCTGAAGCAGCACCTCGCGGATGCGGAGGGGAAGCATAAGAAACCCAGTATGATGGGCGCGGATGGCTCGTCGAGAGGAGGTGGCGCGAAGGGGAAGGATGAGGATGAGGGGGATGCGGATAATAAGAAGCTGCGGAATGCGCTCGCGGGTGCTATCTTGCAGGATAAACCGAATATCAAGTGGGAGGATGTGGCAGGTCTGGAGGGAGCCAAGGAGGCGCTGAAGGAGGCGGTCATCCTGCCCATTAAGTTCCCGCATCTGTTTGTGGGCAAGAGGCAGCCGTGGAAGGGTATCCTGATGTACGGTCCCCCAGGGACGGGAAAGTCGTTCCTGGCCAAGGCAGTGGCTACGGAGGCAAACAGTACGTTTTTCAGCGTCAGCAGCTCGGATTTGGTGAGTAAATGGATGGGAGAGTCGGAAAGGCAAGTAACCCCTCTCGCTATGGTTACTACATACTAACCCCCCTACTCAGGCTGGTAAAACAGCTCTTCGCCATGGCCCGCGAAAACAAGCCCTCGATCATCTTCATCGACGAAGTCGACGCCCTCTGCGGCTCCCGCGACGAAGGCCAATCCGAAGCCTCGCGCCGTATCAAAACCGAGATGCTCGTGCAGATGGATGGTGTCGGGAATGACTCTAAGGGCGTGCTCGTCCTCGGCGCTACCAACATCCCGTGGCAACTCGACAACGCTATCCGTCGCCGCTTTCAGAGGCGTGTGCATATCTCGCTGCCTGATCTACCGGCGAGGACTAAGATGTTCGAGTTGGCGGTCGGCACGACGCCGTGTGATCTTTCGCCGGCGGATTTTAGGAAGCTGGGAGAGCTGAGTGAGGGATACTCGGGGAGTGATATTAGTGTGGCGGTGCAGGATGCGTTGATGCAGCCTGTGCGGAAGATCCAGATGTCTACGCATTATAAAAAGGTGTGTTACGCTTTTCCTCTCTTCTAATTCAGTCGAGGTCATGTGTGTATGGCGAGAAGAAGCTAACATACGCAGGTCACGGTCGATGGCGCAGAGAAACTGACTCCCTGCTCCCCTGGCGACAAGGGCGCCATCGAAATGTCATGGACAGAAGTCGACAGCGATGCTCTCCTCGAGCCCCCTCTCCTTCTCAAGGACTTCATCAAGGCAGTCAAGAGCTCGCGGCCGACAGTGTCGCAAGAAGATATCAAGCGCAGCGAAGAGTGGACTGCCGAGTTTGGTAGTGAGGGTGCTTAGATGCCTTGGGCTAGGGGGTTGGACATTGAAGCGCGGCGTTTGGGCGGAAGGGATGGGGAGCATTTGTTTATAGCAGGGTATACAGATAGGGATATACAAAATTATTCAAGCTAGTATATGTTATTCCCCAGTCACAGTCACAGTCACAGCAGTCACCACAGAGCACAGCGTAATTTCTTTTCACATGTTATTTATTTGAAGCACCAAAGATCCTAAAGATGCCAGCCTACACAGAGCCGCAAACGCCAAACATGCACAAACTAGAACTGTATGCGCACCCACACTTTCATGACCGCGCCGAGTTATGAGAAAAACACAAGAGGAGATAGAGAGAAGTACAAGAATCGTAGCAGAGGAGAGGAGCGCAGGGCCGCCTCTAAGCAGCGACCTTCTTGCTCTTCTTCTTCTCCTTCTTCGGCGGCTCCTCGTCGGCAGCCTCGCTGCGCCTGCGCTTCTTGTCCTTCTTCTCGTCGTCGCCCTTGCTCTTCTTCTCCTTCTTCTCCTTCTTTTCCTTCTTGTCCTTCTTGGTGGCGCTGGGGGGGACGATGTCCGCCATCTCGGGGTCGATCTGGATATCGCCGAGGACGGCATCCATGGCTCCCTTCTGTGGAACGTGTTAGAATATATTGATAGTATGAGAGGGGGAAATGGGAAAACGTACCATAGCCTCCTCGTTCCTCGTTGGGGCCTTTCCGGTGGCGTAGAACTCGAGTCTCTCCTCGACCTGAGCCTTGAGGGCCTCACCAAACTTCGTCGATGGGGTCTCAGAGAAGTTATCAATCCTCGAGGCGATGGAGCACTTGTTGGCCAGGAATCTGGAAATGCGACCCTTGTTCTTCGCGCCGGCGCGGCCGATGAAGCTGGAGTGGTAGATGAGACCGTACTTGGGGGTGTTACCCTTAGTCTTGAGCGCGCGGAAGAGCGCCTTCTCGGCACCGAGAATCTGGACAGTGGACGCGGGGTACTTGGAGAGGTTGGTGAGGGAGCCGGCGTGCGAGATCAGGCGCGCGGCGACGACTTCGCCAATCAGCGATGCCAGGTTGGGCGCGACGATGGCCATCTTGTCGGTGAGGTATTGGAAGAGCGAGCGGCGGTACTCGGCGAGCTTGACGACGCGGTTGGCGAACGCGGAGACGTTCTTCATGTCCTCCTCGGAGATGTCCTGACCCATGGACACCTTGCCGGCGTCGATGATGGCTTGCGCGATGTCAGCATCGTCGTTGACGAGCGCGGCAATGTCGTGGAGCTTCTCGTCGCTAAGGGACTTCTTGTCGCCGATGGCGAGGGCAAGCTTGGCGTAGGTGTGGTTATCCGAGACGATCTTGATCAGCTCGGGGAAGTGCCACGAGTACCACTCGCGAACGCGCATGGAGAATGTGTTGACGGCCTTGTCGAGGTGGTCCAGGGTGGCAATGGCCTGGATGATGTGGTTGTCGTTCTTCTGGACGGAGAACTTGACCTTTGCGCGAGAGTAGGCGTGGCCAAGACCAAGCTGTGCTCTCTCGACATCTCCCTCGTGAAGACCCTTCAGCAGCTTTCCGGCGTGCAGTCTCAGGCCTCTGAGCAAATCGGCGACAACCTCAGAGGTATCACCGGTCTCGCACTCAACGGCTGGGAAGTTGGCCTTGATGCTGTTGGCCAAGTTCTTGTCCTGGACACCGAGAACGACCTTCTTCTTCTTGCTGACTTTAGGGAGCGAGAGCTCAAGGACGGAGCGCAGGTATTCGGAGAGGACACCCTCAGAGATGAGGTTGACGTTCTCGAGGGCCTCGGCCGCGCCTCTGTAATCAGAGTTAGCATCTAGTCTTCTTGAAGAATTGATCCGTTTCAATTGTACCTGTAAGGCGCAAAGTTGACCAGCTTGACCATCTTTCCGAATTTCGAGACATCCTGGGAAGCAGCCTCAACCTCCTTCAATCTGCTGCCAATAGTCTCTGGCTGGTGGACGACCTGGAAGATCGCATATCCCACTGAGCTCTCGTGGAGCAGGTAATCGATGGCGGACATGATGGGCAAACGTCTTCGGCGTCTACCGTATGTGGTGTCGTAGACCTTATCAAACTCACAAGATTATTCTTGAGAGTTGCGGTCCAATGGTTGTCGGTGATAGTTGGTCGGATAGTGGAAAACCTCAATCACAGCTTCGCAGCTTGAACTTTTTTCGTGCAGTGCGATTTGCAGCCCGCTAGCATTTCTGTGGCGCTAAACCGAATGTAGACTAGCTTCTTCACCGCCCCGACCAGTGAACTTTTCAAGAGTGGATGAGGCTTTTTAGTAGTGAGGCTTTCAGGAATGAGAATTCATCTTCACGTATTAATTCTGGGCTCAATTCTCTTGGCTATTGCTATTTTGAAAATGAAGTTATATTTGTGTACAATATCTACATTATACAAATGTTTAAAACCACAAATACGAGTTTTACAGCCAATACAGGCCAATATAAGCCACTTCAACTACAGGCATACAGCACTCCAAATCAACAAGTCAAGTGATCTCTCATTCAATAATGCCATAGAGTACTTCATATCAAAGTCAAATGATTCTTTGTTCAATAATATTTTCGTAATTCCAATTTCTATGTCAACTGCGTTGAAGCAGGCTCCGCAATGATAACAACCCAGCCGGAAAATGCGATGAGCTTTCCCTAACCCTTTTCACACCATAACACCCTTAAAAAAATCAAACAACAACCTAAGCCTTCTCGGCCCTCCATCCCTCAACCGGGAGAGGGAAGCTGGAAGCCCAGCTGGCAATCTCCTTGCGGAGAGTGTTGATCTTCTCGATCTCACCACCGGCAACCTTGGCACGGAAGTCCTTGAGCTTGTTATCCGGCTTGGGGAGCGCAGCCTGGGTCTCCTTGCAGATCGCAATGGTCTGGTCAATGTAGCTAGCGACACGCTTGAAGTCCTCCTCGCCGAATCCACGGGATGTCATGGCGGGGGTACCGATACGGATACCGAAGGGGCTGAGAGCGGACTTGTCGCCGGGAATGGCGTTCTTGTTGCAGGCAATGTTGATCTGCTCAAGGACGGCCTCAACACGGGCACCGTCCAGACCGGTGGAGCGGAGGTCCATGAGAACCATGTGGGAGTCGGTTCCGTCGGCGACGAGCTTGTAGCCGAGACGCTTGAGCTCGACCTCGACGGCCTTGGCGTTCTTGACGACCTGCTCCTGGTACTGCTTGAACTCGGGGGTGTTGGCCTGCTTGAGGGCAACGGCGAGCGCAGTGATGGTGTGGTTGTGGGGTCCACCCTGGTGACCGGGGAAGACGGAGAAGTTGATGGGGTTCTCGAGGTCGTAGAGGGTCTCCTTGCCGGACTTGGCGTCGGTGGAGCGGACGCCCTTGCGGAAGAAGATCATGGCGCCACGGGGTCCACGGAGGGACTTGTGCGTGGTGGTGGTCACGATGTCGGCGTACTCGAAGGGAGATGGGATGACACCGGCAGCGATGAGACCGGAGATGTGGGCCATGTCGACGACGAGGTAGGCACCGACCTTGTCGGCGATCTCGCGCATGCGCTTGTAGTCGATCAGACGGCAGTACGCGGAGGTACCGGCAACGAGGACCTTGGGTCTGTACATGAGGGCGTTCTCCTCGAGACGCTCGTAGTCGATGATACCAGTCTCAATGTTGACACGGTAAGGGAAGGTCTCGAAGTAGGTGGAGACGGCAGAGATCTTGCGGGTAGGGATCTGGTAACCGTGGGACAGATGACCTCCGTGGGGGAGATCAAGACCCATGAGTCTGTCATGGGGCCTCATGACGGCCTGGTAGACCTGGAGGTTGGCAGGGCTGCCACTGAGGCACTGGACGTTGACACCCCACTTCTCCTTGTCCAGGTTGAAGGCCGTAAGGGCACGAGCCTGGCAAGTCAACTCAATGGCATCGATGTGCTCGTTGCCGCCGTAGTATCTAGCACCTGGGTAACCCTCAGAGTACTTGTTGGACATTGGGGATCCCAATGCATCGAAAACGGCGCGGGAGGTGACGTTCTCGGAAGCGATGAGGATGATGGACTCGCGCTGGCGCTGAATCTCTTTCTCCTGATAATTGTGTTAGATATTGCCATTATCGAGATAGATTTGGGATTGATTAGACTTACCATGATCGCAGCTATCTCAGGGTCGGTCTCCAACAAGGACTTCTCAAGAGCCTACATCGTGATGTCAGTTTTAATGTCCGTTATGACTCCGATAGCTGTAGACAGCAACTTACGTCCTTGTGGGCCTCAGAGAGGGCATAAGTAGGGGCGGCCATTTTCACAATTGATTCGAACTTGTCAAATCCTGAATGAGATATAGTATAATGGGAAGAAGAAACAAAAATCGTGGGAGATTAACTTCGAAAAGTATGACGATAATAAATACCCCCCAAAAATTTTGACCGCCACCAAGAGGATGCTGCCCCGCGGTGGTGTTAATCCGCTAAATTTATTAGCGAAAATGCTATCGTGCAGGGGTGGGACGGCCGATAATGGAGGAGGCTTGGAAGGACACTCAACTGATGAGGATTCGGGCCCCGAAAGCCTCCGAAACTCTCACCGTATTATTGGCTATTATTGACCGACAATGAGTTTGCTTATTTTCATATTTTCAAGATTTCATCGTTGAGAAATTATATCAATTGCTCTTCTAAGATCAAGATGGGGTCAAGCCGCTGTGACGCAAGAAGCTCCCGTTTCCGTCACGGGATGTCTCTCCCTCGCAGCTTACTTGCATATTATTCAAGCACTCAAGCACACGGAATCAAAAAACATGCATCCGGGTCTGTATTACAATTGCCTTGCATATCCACACGCCATTCCATTCCATTCTCTACTCCTAGTATAATATTACAAGCCCAGTATTCTCCAATGCAAATGCCTCGTTTAGGTGTAGAATGAGAACTTATCCTTCTCCGCTCCTGCCTTGACCTGGCTTGAGTATGCGTCCTCCAAATCGCTCTGAATAATATTATACCTGTTCTTCCTGACTGCTCTCAGCCCAGCCTCCTGCATGATGGCAGCAATGATCGCACCGCTGAGCGGGTCGTTGCGGATGATCAAGCTGTCGAGATCCACCTCGGGAGAAAGACTCATCTTGCTCGCGATAGTGGTGAAAATCAGACGTCTCTCACGTCTGTCCCTCAGGTTGGGGAACTCAATCTTCCTGTCCAGACGTCCAGGTCTCAGAAGAGCGGGATCAAGAGTATCGGCTCTGTTGGTGGCCATGATGACCTTGACATTGGAAGTCTGATCGAAACCATCCATTTGGTTAAGAAGCTCAAGCAAGATACGCTGGACTTCTCTGTCGGCACCAGTCTGGGCATCGAAACGCTTCGTAGCGATGGCGTCAATCTCATCAATGAAGATGATTGCTGGGGAGTTCTCACGGGCCATGCGGAAGACATCGCGGACCATACGAGGACCCTCACCCAGGTACTTCTGGACGAACTCAGAACCAACAACACGGATGAAGTTGGCAGTCGTAGAGTTCGCAACAGCCTTGACAAGCATAGTCTTTCCGGTTCCTGGTGGGCCGTACAGTAGCACACCACGCGGTGGGTCGATACCAATTTGCCTGTAAAGATCGAAGTGCGTCAGAGGGAGCTCAACAGCCTCTCTGATTTCCTGCTTCTGCATATCCAAGCCTCCTACATCCGCGTATGTGATATCGGGCTTCTCATGCGCGCCGAGCATGGCGATGGAGGAGTCAGCCTCCGGGGGAAGAATGTCGACAAGGGCGTTGGAGTGGCGATGGAGGGCGACAGATGACGATGGCTTGAGCTTCTCGCGGTCGAGCGTCGAGAGGATTCGTACGACATAGTTGGAGCCTGTTGATGATTGTACGATACCGGTGCTGTTTCGCGCGATTAGTATTGAACAGCGAATGTGACATCAATGCCTTACTTTTGGTCTATAGCTTCCATAAACTGCCCAATAACAAGAGGCACGCTCTGGATGCGCTTGATCTCCTCCTGTGCCCGGACAAGCTCTCTCTTTAAACTCCTGTATGCTGTTAGAGTCGGGCTGCATACTGTAGATCGATTAATGTCATTTACCTCTGCTCATCCTTGATGTATTCCTCTTGAAGCTGAATATACCTGGATTCGTCAGCATGCTGCCTAGAGCTCCACGACGACGACAAAACTCACTCCAAGTGCCTCTGAAGCTTCTTCAGCGTCGAATACTCATCGCTCCCATCGGTGGCCAGCCCTTCTAACGAATCGATGTTTGGAATCGACGATGGCAGCTGCTTCCTGTGAGGCAGCACCTGCGTCGCAGGGTTCTCGACCGCCGCGTCCGCCATAGCTCTCCTTGTGCTGTAAGGATACCTTTGACGACGGTGACGCTGAGCAGATTATTGAGATCGTCGCTAGCAGGCTGTGATGAGGTAGAGCACTGTACGAATCGTGGATGCGAATGATAGGTTGGGTTTCGTGGTTGATGAGGCGCGTTTGTAGGTTGTTTAGTCTGAGATGTTGCTTCACTTTCGTTGGATGTCGACTACGGGAATCTCCATCTCTCCATGATTGGCAGGGATGTACCATAAGTGGTCGTGTTGATAGCTGTACCTTCGTACTAAAGTAAATCCGTTCGCCGTGATTTCACGTGATTAATCTACTACACGTGATTCTTCGCCAAGATTAGGCCTCCGCCCCGCCGTACTGTACGCCGTACTGTAGTCCCTCAAGGCTGTCGTCTATCCGCTAAGGTACCTTCGCTATCTCTCCTTCGCCCCAAAGAGACCCCATGGGAACCTGACCCAACAAGTCAGTCACAGTCACCACATTCAATACCCAGCCACATAATACTACCCATCTCTCCTTCCCCAAAAATCTTAAATACTTCTTTTATTACTGCTATTCCTTCTTATGACAACACATACTGCTTTGCCTTATATCGAGTGGCTAAGGGTTCACTGTATCATAGATTGGATGCTTCCATCACCCTGACTTCACCTGCTGAGCACATAGCTATGTCCTCATCCATCACCATCCCGACTCGTCAGGCCTACGGCGAGGGTGGCAAGGTTGGATCGAGCTCAAGCTCATCGTCGTGCTATTCTACATCTCCACAGACTCCTCAGCAGAAGGGAAAGAGTCCGATGTCGACACCGTCCAAGTCCGCGGGCCATAATCGCAGGCCAAGCATGCTCAGTGAGTCCTCTCCCGAACCCGGCTGTCACACCATTCAGCCAAGCGGCTGCCAACGGCTCTTCAATTCACGAGGAAGCATGATGGATATGGAATACTTCAAAATATTGGTGTTCTGGTACGGGAGCCTAACAAGTCTACTTAGGCTCGTCCTTCTCCCAACAAGAACACACCGTTATCAACATCGGTGACCCGGATGGAACGCCTCGCCTTGTGAGTCCACTCCGCCACCACAACTCCACCCCCCGATTACTGACGTGTACACTCCAGATCACCTGTGTCCGATACTCTCAAGGCTATGAATGGAATCCAGGTAATTAAAAGTCCCTAACTTCGACCCTGAAAGGCTCCCAGCTAACGACCCCTACCCCAGAGATCTTCCTCCCATCCTACATGGAGTGCGACTTCGAATCCATCGAGCGAAAGCGCGACCCCGTCCACGAGATCAACCTCAGCGACGAGGAAATGAAGAACATGTTCCCACAATAAGCCAGCCACGATTTGCTCGCTTCGAGCCTAGGCCCGCGGCGGTGTAGGAATGAACGGTCATACCTTACATACAATGTTGGGGTGGTTACATATTAGTGTGATGCGGGATGGGGATTGACAACAATGTTTAGCTGGGGACCAGGAACAGCAGGGGACCTGTGCGGCATCTTGGAGTATAACTGGGTATTATTTGTTTTTGGAAGCGTGGGAATGGAAGGGGCGGGGCTGGGGTGCACATAGGTCTATGAAATTACGAGCATAATTTGAGTATGAAGGGTCGAGTATAACGTTTGGTTTTATGGTATGGTTATGGAAGGGGGAGTTGGAGCTGGAGCTGCAGGTCTGTCTAGGTTCGGTTGGTTGGTGGTAGGAACGGCGCCAACATATCTCTACTTTTATTCAGCTTTTTTACTCCTTGGGGGATTCGTTACAGGGCACTTTAGAGGTCTATATACGCTCAAGGCAACTTATTATTTTCTACATCTCTCTCCCGTCTTGAAAGTGATCCATCACCTCCTTGAGAGACGGTGAGTGAGTCCATAGCCAGCCTTGACACACGGTAACTCGTTTCACGTGCATGAATGTCACCCCACCGTTTCAGGTCCCACTTCCACCCACCACCGATAAGCCTCTTATCTCCCCCATGAATCAAAGACGCTAATCCCCTTCGAGCCCGCTCACAAAGTGCGTGCACCCGCGCATCGTACTCTAGTAAACAATCCCAGCCCAGCAACCCTTATCCCCATCTCGCCCGACTGACCCCTCAACTCCACCAGCGCAAGACAGCACATAATCTTCGCCAGGACTGTTTGTACAGTACAAGATGGCAGATCTACAGCGCAGGATTGAGCTCCAGGAACCGGATGATTTGCGCTATCTGCTGGCGAATACGCGACGCGTTGCGGGTGAGAAAATAGATGTCGCGCTCCCACCGATTGAGGGCGAGGATGTGCTGAGGCAGAAAGTCGAGGAGCTTGTGCATTCTGTTCGTCTCCCCCTTCCCCTTCCATTCCCAGATCAACCACACCACATCCGAAGAAAGAAGAAGGAAGAAGGGGCATGGCTAACCTCCCTCACAGTACGTAACCCAAACATTCACCCTCGCCGCCCCCAACACCCTCATAAACGGCCACCCCGTCCCCTCCTCCTCCGCCCTCCTCGCCCCCGCCGGCACCACCGCAACAGAAACAGAAGAAATAACCGAGGAATACGAGCCCTTCTCCGAATCCCTCCGCGACCGCGCCGCGAAACTACTACGTACCGAGGAAGAACTGTTGCTCGAAGTGGGGAGATTACGGCGTGAGGCGCCTGCTAAGGCGGCGGAGGCTTGGAGGGAGGCGTTGGCGCGGGATTTCGATGATGAGGAGGAGGAAGAGGGGGGAGAGGAGGGAGGAGGAGTGAAGCTGGAGAGGTTGGAGAGGCAGGAGGAGGTGGAGAGGAGTTGGAAGGTGGGTGTGGAGGGGTTGGGAGGGTTGAAGAGGGAGTTTCCTGCTAAGGCGGCGAGGATGGAGAAGGCGAAACGGGCGGCGGAGTATGCGCTTGCGGAGAGGTGAGGGTGGGGGGTTGCTGGATGATGGGGGTTTTGGGATTGGGAATTGGGAATTGGGAATTGGATGGCGTTTTGGGGGCTATAATGGCGGGGTTATGTTGGATTTGGGGTTGGCGTTTGGGCTTTATAAGGGATACGCCCTGGTTGGATTATGTACGAATACAATGAACGCTGCTCGAAGACGCGAACAGTTGGGTGATCGGGTCACAATTACTGTGTGATCCGACGTGCCTATGAACAAGTTTATATCAGGACCCGAACAAATTGCTTCGGAATAGTTAATCTACGTTTTATCCTGTACACGTTTCTTGACTCGCATTCTTTAGTCTACGCTTTGGCAATCCACGGTCTCAATGTTGAATTTCTTTCGTCCCCACATCAAGACCCCATCGTTAATCTCGTTATGTCCCTTCTTCCAACATCGCTCGTTGTACGCACCCATTTCTAGGCCATCCTTCAAGCAGGGGTGATTCCGTGGTCGGTGTACTCCTTCACAGGCACCTCACCCGCCACTCCACCCGCCTCAGGGATGGCAGCAACAGGAGCAGCACCAGGAGCAGCAGTCACAGTCTCGCCCTTACCCTCCGTATTATCAATCACCTCATCCTTCTTCTCCCCACCCGCCTTCTTCGCCCACTTCGGCGGCTTGTAGAACTCAGGATCACTCCACGGTCCCGCATCACTGAACCCGCATCCCCCAGCACACTCGCACGATCCACCAAACTGTTTCGGCAGGTTCTCAGCAGGCACCTGCTCAAGCAGCTCCTTCTGGTACCCACCGCCGAGGACGTGGATCTTCTCCACCGTGACGGGGTCGAGGAAATTCTTAATCATGCTGAACACGCCGCTGAATCCCCACGGCGCGTTGATCAGGTACAGCCGTCCCAGACGCTCGGGGTAGTGGTTCTGGCTCATCGCGGACGCTTCCTTGACGTACCCGTAGACGGATGAGACCTTGGAGATCCCGACGCCCTTGAGGTCCATGATTGTGCAGCAGGTCTCGAGGAGGTGGCCGGACTTGCGGGAGCAGGCGGGGAGGCGGGGGTCGGAGACTTTCTCGTACTCGACGGCGAGGTTTTGGAGCATGCGCTCTTGGGTGGTGATTTTGTTCATGGCGACGATGTCGCATTTGCCTAATTGCTCGATGTAGACGGGGCGGCCATCCTAGGGGTATTGTTAGTGTCGGGGAAGTGAGGCGGGGGGGGGTGGACAATCGTACCTTGTCGGTCTTGTGGTAGTATTGGGGGTAGTATTCGAAGATCTCCGCCTTCTCGGTGTACTCGAAGTTCTGGACCAGGTCGTCGAGGTTGATCTCCTTCCTCCAGGCCTCGCTGGCAACGAACCTGAGTATATGTTAGCAACCCTTCTTTAATAGTTATAGCCGCATAGCTGGGGAGAACATACATCTTCTCCGACAACGCAACATCGAACTTCCGCGCACGCAAGAACCTCAACTGCTTGAAGTTAGCCACCGCACCTCGACCATTGGAGAAGCACACATACCAGAGTCAGAGTATCCAAACGCTCCGTGAACCCCTTCGCCTCCAAAGTCATCCGCAATTGGTGAACCTGAGCCTCCTGCTCAGGCGTCAAGTGCCCAGCATGCCCTGGCTGGTTGGTGGCCGAGACGGTTGGGAAGTCGTAGTCGTCATATTTCGGGTCCGTCTTGAGCGGGACGACTTCAGCGGGGGCTGCCATCTTCAAAGACGAAGATATAATATAAGAGGTGAGGTGAGGGGAGGAGGAGGAAAAAAATACTATTTTTTATGAGAGTTGTTTTCTGGAGTGAGACCAGGTTCTTGTAAGTAGGGAGGGAACTGTAATCTCTCTCTTACGTTTACGGGTATGGGAAGTGACGCAGGCTGTGGGTGGTCGTTCGATAGTCCGTCCCGCCACCCCACGTAAGCGAGCGAACGATATGGACGGGAGCTCCAAGAAAGTTGGACAGGGGCAACGTGGGGTAAAATGTTCGATCGAGGGATTTAGAGTATACAGGTGAAACGGTGCAACGTCTGTGGATATGACAGCTCGTTCTACAGAGCCGCAATAGTTACGCGTGTTTATGTGCATTTAAATGTTTGTACAGTACGATAAATATCGTTATTTCTCAAGGAAGATCGCATGTGCTCACGTGCGGCAGTCATTCAGTGGTTCACATGTTTACAGAGACAAGAGCCAGTCTTTCATGAAGTTTGAAGTCGATATAGTATTCTCAACCACTTGCAGAACCCTTCTTATCTGGGTCTTCCTCGTCCCCATTCTCGGCCTTCTCTTTCCTCTTCATCGTGACGTCCCAGTTATACACACGCGCCGTAGCCACCTCCATAGTCTGCTCGATGTTAGTTAGAAGTTCAGAGACAGAAGATACGTCCACATACAGTAATTTGCTCCCTGAGAAAGTCAAGATCCTCCTCGCAGTTGGACAAGCTCGTCTTCGCCGACGTCAGTTTCGAGTTCAGGAGTACCTCCGCCTCGTCGACCGGGTACGACAACATAACATTCGCCTGTTCTATGTCAATATGCGTATCCTTCGATCATCGAACATCACAACACATACCCCAAGCCACAGATACACCTCCTCCGTAGGCGGAATATGCGCCTTTGCGTAAAGCGTATCGTTAAGCTCAAACGTCGCCTCTATCGGGTCGGAATCCGCCTGAAGTAACAAACATCAGCACATCATCCATGGACGTATAGATCGGACCCTCGCGCACCTTTCTTGTTTTTAAGAACCGCACGGTATCGAGCGTCTTCTGGATATCGGGCATCTTGTCCTTCAACCCAGCTGCCCTCCGCTGCTGGTTGGCCTCCATAAACTGGTACTTTCTGCACACACACATTGTAGTTAGCGTCGGCGCTTTTGTAGGACAGAACCACGGCTAACATACGCAATCATCTCCTGGAAGCTCTTAAGCGTAGCCTCCACATCCGCGCGCGTGGTTACATAGTCCTCGACCTTATCGACGAAGGGCGCATAGGGGATACCCCTTGGGTTTGTCGCCGCAGCGGGTTTTCTGGGAAGGCGCGATGGATCAGCTTGGTTCGGTGTCATGATGTAAAGGCGAGAGAAGGAAGGAGCAGCTGTGTATACTTACTGGGTCGCTGTTTCGGCCATTTTTTGGTTTATTTATGCCACCGTCTAGCGGGGTTGTGGTTTGGGATGGGCGAGCTATCTTGCTGCCGATTAACTTGTGGTATCTGTGGTGTGGTGGTGCAGATAATTGGTCTCGCACTGCCACAGCAGTTAGCGCCACAGGTGGGTGAATTTTGGAATTTTGGGAGTCGAATGAACAACATTTTAGGAATGCATCAGTTACTAGAGAATAACAAAATAGCTATTGGCATATATGATCTATCTGTACCTACTCTATCTCTTGTTTTATTTAATTAACTACCACAAATGCGCCGCACAGGGCTGGTTTAACGCACAACTATCAGATCAACAACCCACAACCTGTCCAATCTAATCTTATCTTTGAGACTCCAGTGTCAAAAACTCCTTGCATAGGCGTGGCAATGTGGCAAGCTACAGCTGGCTAAAAATGAGAATAAGGGTTGGAAGTAAATAGAGCAATTTTATTTACACGGTCTATGGTCTATGTACGCTATGCGCTGAATTGGTAGAAATCTATAGTATTATATACATCATACATCCCGTCCGCTCAAAAAAAAAGCAATGGCGCATTCTCTGTCATACAGAAACTCCCTGCCATATCACAATTCTAAACTTTCTCCGTAGTATTCGCATCATCCCCTGAAGCACCCAAGGATGGTTCAATTTTAGACTCCGACGAACCCTGCCCCTGCTCTCTCAATCTGGTGTAGTCCCCGGCTTGGTTGCATCCGTTCGGCACGAAGAATCGTTTGTCGATTCGAGAGAATGTCAAGACGGCGAGAATAAATATCTCTAACATGAAGTTGAAGACGTAAAAGCAGGCCTTTGAATCAAACCAGGCTGGGTGTTGGATTGGTCGCGGAGGGCTCCAGGATACTCCAGTTTTGAACCCGGCAATAAGCATACACAGGAGTGTCGATGCAGTGAGGATTATCACCTTGCTCCTCATGCTGCCCTCTCCAAATGTCTCGGCGTCTTTAGATTTCGGTAATAAGAAAGCGGCTGCAAGGTGGAAGATCGGAAGGCAGGTAAAGACGAAGAGGTATGTGATGGCGGTCAGTTGGACGTCCCGGCAGGCTTGTCTGGTTTGCATATCCAGTGTGTAGAGGGAGAGCACCACAGATGTTATAACCATAATAAGGGCACCCCCAATACTGAAGTATAAGGCTTTGTAGGTAGCTCTCACGATTGGGTTCCAACCGATTTTGGGTTGTGTTGCTCGCAAGATGCGTTGTGCGAGAATCAGGTTGATAATGTAGGCCAATAAAACTCCGGCATTCACAAAGATTTGTGACGCTATTGCGAGTCGAATATTAACTGGTCTGTTTGCCCACGCGATGCGGAGGACGAGAGTTGTTATCCTGGCCATGCAGAAGCCGAACATCATGCCTGATAGCAAGAACTTGTGACCCTTTCGCTGGTTGAGTTGCAAGATCGTCATGTTCGTCGCGGCGAAGCACGCATAGAGAACCAGAAAGACAACGCATATTGCTACATCGGGAA
This sequence comes from Pseudogymnoascus sp. VKM F-4516 (FW-969), assembly GCA_000750815.1. Taxonomy (NCBI): domain Eukaryota; kingdom Fungi; phylum Ascomycota; class Leotiomycetes; order Thelebolales; family Thelebolaceae; genus Pseudogymnoascus; species Pseudogymnoascus sp. VKM F-4516 (FW-969). The sequence goes on along the minus strand of JPJZ01001191.1, from coordinate 6,509 downwards.
GGATTGTTGGCAAGCCACCGAGTCCAGCTGTGGTTGAGGGGTATGGACCCCCCCTGCTTTGGAGAATATGAGACATTGTATGATCCATTCTGACTTTTAACTAGCCAATTTGTATTGCTATAATCGCAACAAGTCGATGAAAGCGATGCACGATCTCGCGGATGAACTGACTATCTCCTCCCACATCATTAGGAAATCATCTACTATATAAGCAACGAACGTGAAAGATTCTTAGCTCTTGGAAGCCCTGTTTGCTTGTTCCCCTTACCTCCGTCGTCCAGCGACTACGACCGACTACGACCGACCGACGCCAAAGGCGCACAAGAGACCAATTACAGTTGCTTATGGCTTGCTCTTTCCACATATTCGGGGTCCGGTGCGGGACGGCGGACGAAATAAGCAGCCGCGGAGCCGACTCGTCCGAAGATCCGCGCGCATCGACGGACGATGATTATAATCCGTTCATCGTCCATTAGTTGTCTGACATTCGCCCTTATTATTTCGGTGTTTCTGCCTTACTAATTACAATATGCTTATCTATGTAAATGCATGTCGGAATATTTGACAGCGGGTGTAACCATGTCGGAGGACCAAACTCGTGCGAAAAGTCGGAAGGGGACTGTCAGTTGTACCGAGTGTAAGTGGAGAGAGATCACGTTATAGTGTAAACTCCTATTCTGATACATATAAAAATAGGCAGAAGGAGTAAAGTCCGCTGCATTCGCAGCCCTGAAAATGCGCCATCGTGCCGGAGATGTGAAGAGCGAGGAGCGAGCTGTATTGCGCAGATATACAGTTCTCGGCCTCGGAACGCGCAGAGAGTGTCGTCACAGTATCGCATATCCCAGCTAGAATCACAAGTTGCTAGTCTGAACAAGATTGTTCATGGTATTGAGCTGAGTATTGGGCATCAACCTACTCAAACACCGAAAGCCCACTCTCCAAGTCCTATGGTAGATGATGAGTCCGACGATAATTCAAGCGTCTCGGACGTAATGGTCACTGCAGACCCACCATCTCATCTCCGTTCGCTCTTTCAAAACGACTGGCTGAGTGTAGATACTCGTCAGCAGAATGAACAGCAGCAGGATCGCAAGGCAAAGGCCTCTGCACATCTACTAGATTCAGCGAGGCAGGCGCTGCAGAAGTTGATTCCGCAGAAATATGAGGTCGTCGAGGTTGCTAGGGTAGCATCTAAGTGGCTTGGACTGGTAGATTCCCTGCTTCCGCAACCATTCGCGATCAAATCTGGACACGAACTGGTCGAACTGTATGACCAGATGACACAGCCAGATGCTGACGCCATCTCTCTTGGCTCGTGGCTCCTGACCATCGCTATTGCTATTCAACAGACGCCAAAAGAAAACAACGCCCACCTAAACTTCTCCCGAGCAGTGTCTGACAGAGTGGAGAGGACAATTCTATCCCACGACGGATTAATATGCACCCTTCCTGGCATTGGAATGGCATTAAATTTTTGTCGGCTGTAAGCTATTGGCATCCTGTCTAGGCAAAACTGACGACAGATATAGACAAATTAGCCATGGCAATTTCCAAAAGGGATGGCTCCAGTTACGGCATTATATAGCGGTGGCAGAGCTTATGGGGCTGCCCAGATCATCCTCAGCTTATCAGCCCAACAAATCTAGTGGGCCAGAAACCGACGAGATGCAGCGCCAGAGAGCTCAGATATGGGAATCGCTATGTTCTGCCGATGGCTTGTCTGGGATGATAGTTAACCTCCCATGTGCCAGTCAATACCAGCAGTCATATTCCTTGCCCTTATCTGTCGACGGAGTTATTCAACCCCGAGCGTACCTTGTCAGATTAATGCACATATCGACCAAAATTCAATACCGAGATGAAGGATCAAGTGCGGAGCTGTATGGCTCTACGCTAGACCTCGACAGACAGCTCAATGTGCTTATGTCACAGACTCCAAAGTCATGGTGGACTCTTAGCTCCGGGAAGGTCCATCCTGAGAGCGTAGTCCAGTTTTTGCATTACTGTGTTAAGATGAGGATTCATCTATCCTTTGCAATGCGCCGGGACGCTGGCGATGAGTATATTTACAGCCGCATGGCCTGTAAAGAGGCATGTGAATTAGCCGTGGAACGTTACCAGTTCCTACGTCAAGAGCTACCTTCGAACATCTTTATGTCTCAGGCCTTGGATTTACAGGCATTCACAGCTACAGTTATTATTATCCTCACATCCTACATCTCGCGAGACCGTTTAAGTCCGCGGATCAATAGCGCAGTTACGCAAGTCATCACCATCATGGAGGAAAAGTCTATAAAGGCTGCTGGATTTGACTTCGCCCTGCGTGGGGCCTCGACGATTCGCGCTCTGAAGAAATTACTCCAGGATGAAGGCACATCTGGCATGCAGGAGTTAACGCTGAGCGTTCCACTCCTTGGAAAGGTTCACGTCCGACGAAATAGTCATGGGTCAAAAAGGCCAGAAGTGAAACCAGTCCCCCAAGAGCAAGGGGTTCCACCTCTGGCCTTCATCCCGCAAGCGCAGGGAGACTATCAGTGGGACTCTCTATCGTGGTCTATAGACGACCGCTATGAGGACTTCTTTCAGGCTGCTCTCAATGTGGGGAGTGTTGATCAATTTTCCATGTGGGATAGTGGGTATAACAATACCCTTTGATCTGTCAAACTTGACATATATATAAGCCATTCGTTAGCACATAGCCTAACACGGGAGCGGGAATCTCACATTTTACATTTATGCTATATTACAATAATAGGGGGGCGAATGCGGTTTTAGATTATATTAATAGATCTTGTATAAAATATACGCTTATATAATTATAAAGTATATTGCTTTTTTATTCCCTTTCTAAAAGTCTGTTAGCTTATACGTTCTTATTCTACATCTATCCGTTTATTCGTGTAGAAACCACTTACTTAGGCATCTGTCTAACTCTAGACACCTGTCCAACTCGTGCCAAAAGCGCCATGACTGCACCAACGCACGGAATCGTCGCAACCATCGCAAAGATCTGCCCGTATCCCCACTTGTTGCTGGATGCAGTGAGGTTCAACGCGACCGTTCTCTCAGTGTCGATAATCAAGACGGACGCTAGAACCAAAGAAATCATGGCTCGTTGGCAGCGCGGGACAAGAATCGCCAGGCGGGCGTCGCGGTAGACTCTCATCGCCCAGGAAGATGTCTTCGCGTTCGTCGGCGCCTGTCTCCAGCGCCGGTCTTTAATGCCCGCCCGCGCTGTCGTCTCATCATCATACCACATATAAAACAAGTATAACAAGCTGATCATGGGCCAGGCTGTGCAAAACCACCATTGCCTAATAGACGCAAGGCGGGCATCGGCACGGCGGGCGTCTACTAGGCGATGGGTTTTCGCAGTCTGTTGTGTTGTGTCTATGTAAGCGATCCAGGCCTGTTTCCGTGTCGAAGAAATTAATGCGGGCACTGAGCTCAGGGTATGCCAGGGGCCGTAGGTCCATATGTGTGTTGTAAGTACAAAGTATCCTGGGACAAACACTGATATGAGAATCCAAGACCGGCTAAAAGGCGTGGTAACATGGCCACGGAAAATGAGAAAACTTGTTCGTGTACACAGGTTACACTGGGGTTCACTCCCTAGACACGGCATCTGGAAAGCAATCCAAAGCCGGATACCGAAATACAGCATGAGTCGGAGCTGCTGTGCGAGAAAGATACCGGGGGAACGGACGCGCCAGGACTCGAGCACGTGTGTAGGGAGCATAGTGATGCTGAGCAGCGACGTAGCAATAGTAGCGTGGTGGAGACTGAGCTGTGTCTGAAACGAGAAGACTACCATTGTAATGACCGTTGCAAGGGACGTGAGAATAAGACTTCCATACGTCGTGCTGGTGCGGTCTGCACTTGAGACAAACCCCAAGTATAGAATATTACATATCGTTTGTGAATAAGTAGCAACACGCACCTAGTTCTCTCTGTTAGCCTCTGACATACACGGACGCATAATTACTTACACCGATGCCTGCAATGTCCGGATCGGCTTGAACAACACAGGGGTCCTGACATTGGATAATGTTCGGACAGACCTTGCTGTCAATTTTCGACCATATTGGTATAATTCCTAGGCAGATAACCGGAGTAGTCAGAGCCAGTGTGGCAAACCAACCTAGCACGATCCGTAAACGCCGCAACCGGTAGCCTGGCATACCATCTGCGTCTAATAGTGATCTGTGTTGCTAGTAAGTTTATGTTATAGAATTTTTTGACGTCCACATACGGTCTGTTGAGCCATACTGGGATCCAGAATGGCGGATGCACTTGGGAAATAGTAGACATGTCGCAATTGCTCAGCTATGCCTCTAATGTTTCTCACGGTGGGAGATTTCGATGGTCGGCTGTCGCAAAAGAATCCTAGTTGCATGTCAAATATATAAATAGCCAGGATCCGATAAGCTAACCAACAATGCGCGCGCGTACACAGACCTATAACATACAGTAGCAGCATTTAGAGGCCTTGTTAGACTTGTGGCGCAGAGTACAATAAATGTGCACCGACTGATAATAATAATGCTGTAGTATCATAATAAATATAACATAAAACTATAAGAGACCAGGGCATCTCGCCGCTGTACTAGCAACTTCTGAGAGCAATTTAAAGCCTGAGAGAACTAAGCCCTGCAGCACCTCAATTGGCATTTATATCAATATCTAATTAAAGAGGTAAATTCCTCACTTAGATTGGAGAGCCTTATTCAATTCCTCAGCAAATTCCCCGGGCTGGCTCACAAAAGGACAATGATCCATCTCAATCTCCACAAGCCTCATCCCACACTCCTCCGCCTCCAACCTCTGCCTCTCCGGCGGAATAGCCTTATCATTCTTACACAGGAAATACGTCCCCTTCACCTTCGTCCTCCATAAATCCCCAATATCATCCGGCGGCATCTCCGCATGACCTCCAACCAACGCCGCGATGAACGGCGCCGCAGCCTCAGGTGACATGCCGCTATAGAACGGCTCGTACGGAGACGACACCGTCGCTTCCATCGTAGCAAAGTCGACGGTGAACCACGTTAACCCCTCCGTAGCGCGAGCAGCATTCAGGAAGCACGATATGAACACGATGTGGACGAGCCTGGCGCTCTCCTCAGCGCTGGCGGAGGCGAGGAACTCGTTAGCGGCGAGAACGACGGATATCCCGGATATGCTGTGTCCCACGAGACAGACATTGTAGCCGGCGTCAATCTCGGCTTGGAGGATGCCACGGATGTGGGCGACGTTGGCCTTGGTGGAGGGCGGGGGGTCAGACTGCTCGCTCGTGCTCGTGGTGAGCTTGACGGGCACGACGCGGTAACCGTAGGACTCCAGGTAGGGGGTGATTGGCTTCAGGTGGAACTCGGTGTGCCAGCCGCCGGCAACAAATACGATACTTGTCTTTGCCATGTTTGTGGTTGTTTATATGGAGGGGAGGGTGAGGGTGAGGGTGAGGATGTGAGATAACCTGGGGGTTCTTATAGTTGGTCCCTGGGAATAGCGCTTAAATCTGACGGTATGAGCTAGCTGTGAACTAGGGTATTGACTGCACCTGGGTAGCCTATATGTAGTCTGACGGGTAGGCTACTTCAAGGGTCGGGGTCGGAAGGAATGCATTAACTATCGTATGTTATAACATGCATGTTGGACCCCGCGGGAGCCGGGAAGGTGGGGTAGTCAATCGCTAGTTGGCTGGTCCACAACTAGTTATTTTAGCTGTCATGGTCAACCCCTTGCCCCGCATATCTATCATACCATACATAGATCAAGCATCGAATTCACTATAAGACAGTTTTTATAAACGTAGGATTTATTCACTATCCAGTGCTTTTCTTCAGGTACAATAGCATCGATACAAGCACAGCTCCTCATTTCCAATCCCTCTTTCCTCCCCTCTCTCTCCACATCCCTCCTCACCTCCCTCCATCTCCGCAACAACACAAGACAAAAAGAAAGTCCATCCAGAAAAGGCCCCCGAGTAACAAATGGAAAAGCAACACAACAACAACAAAAGCAGAAGACTCCCTCTCCCCCGACCCATTCCATGCAAAAAGAAAAAGAGACACAAACAAAATGGAGCGCAACAAGATGAGAAAAAGAAAGACAGAACAACAATTATTCGGCCCCCCTTTTCTGCGGGTTGGGCGGGGTTATCGTACAGTACAACCAGTTTGATGCGGAAACGGAACGGCGCCGTCAGATGGACACCATATGAACACAGATACCCTTTTTATATACTCTTCTCTTCTCTCGCTTTCCTCCTATCGTTGTTGTCGGCGCGTCGGTGTAGTGTGTGTGTAAGTGCCGGCGTTCGTAGTCATGCGTGATTTGCCGAATCCCTCCGCGCTGCTGACGGCGTGGGGAAGTCACCCACGCCCCCTCCATTCCAAAAAATCACCCCACCCCCAATCACCTCTCAATACTCTCCGGGCTAATCGGCCCAACCGCCCCTCCCTCCTCCTTCTCCCCCTCCCCCCCCATCTCACTATCCACCCTAT
>JPJZ01001190.1:0-131958 GCA_000750815.1 Pseudogymnoascus sp. VKM F-4516 (FW-969) | reverse complement strand
AGGGGGAACGGGGGGGGGATTGGGAAGGGGGTTACGAAAAAGATGAGATGATGTTATGACTGTGATGAATAGTAGCAAAAGCAAGCAATTAATACTCCTGCCCACACACTGGATACTCTTTTTATGGCTTTATGTGTGAAGTTTAATAAGTTGCGTGTATGAGTGAAGCAGCTTCTTGGGTGGGTATGAGCTTCATATCAAAATGTTGCAACCCTTACTATTTGAGCAGTTCATCCTCGCCCGTCAAATTAGACCAAGTCTGCAATGCAAACTTTAACTCTGGCAAATGCAAGGATAATTCAGTCAACCATGAAATATCGCAGCATACCAGGGGCGAAAATTCAAGTGGTGTCGGCACCACCGACTATGCTCACTACCTCCCTTTCTCACCACCATTCATTCTCGCCATGGTCTATTCTCACCACCATCCACTCTCACCACCGTCCATGCATATCCTTTACGTTTAACTCCCCAGCACCGTGCAATGACTGCTGATATTTACAAGTGCAGATATCGTGAAGGAGCGCGTGTGTTCAGATATCGTTTATTGGCGCAGGGTTATCAGATAGAACAACGCTGACGCGACAAGGTATTGATGGCGACAAGGTGACCAGCGGCGAGGTTCAATGAGATTTGACTATAGCATCGGATGGCACAATGTCACGTTCACAGATTTCCCAAACATACTTTTAACTTCTGTATTTCTTACTTCTACGAACCCATATATACAGCCAACACCCAAATGCGCAGAGAGACAGATAAAAGGATTATACAACACCCCCGAGCCTTAAGCCTGGGCCTCCCCGTACGTAATCTGTGGCGGTGGCTGCTCGCCTGCCGCCATGAAGTTGGTGTTCGGGTTCCCCGTCTCCTTCGCCGCCGAGCAACGCGCCATTGTTGGAGAGCTAGAAAATACCGTTAGTCACGATTCTCGCACGCATAGAATAGTTGGGGGAATGGGAGTAGAACATACCTTCTCGAAATAACATCTGTGAAATAAAAGTTGTCAATGACCTTCTTCAGCGGCTCGTTGGTCGCCTTGCTACCCTTGTTCTGGTCAACCAGCTGCACCTTGCTCAGCTTACCCAGCGAGGTAGGCTCAACGACATCGTAGCTCGCGAGAGCAGGGCTGATCTCAACCATGCGGTCGCGGAGCGCGGCAACATCATCGTACGGCAGCGGTGCGCCGAGGAACTCAGACGCAGCACGGAGAATCTTCCAGTCAGTGCGCGAAGCACCGGGTAACGAGGTAGCAGCGCGAGTCATCTGGACGCGACCCTCGGTGTTGACGTACGTGCCGGACTTCTCGGTGTAAGCTGCGCCGGGCAGGACGACATCGGCGAGCTGGGCGCCCTTGTCACCGTGGTGGCCCTGGTAGACGACGAAGGCGTCCTTGGGGATGTCGGCGGCGTTGACCTCGTCGGCGCCGAGGAGCCAGACGAACTTGGGCTTGGTATTGCCGACCTCGGTGGAGGGGGTGGTGAAGCCAACCTCGAAGGCGCCGGCGCGGGATGCGGCGCGCTGGAGGACGTTGTAGCCGTTCCATTCCTCAGTGAGGAAGTTGGCGTTCTTCTCAACGAAGGTGCCGACAATCTCGTAGATCGCCTTAGCATCGGCGTGGTCAGTCACACCAGATCCAACGATGATCATTGGGTTCTTGGCAGACTGGAGCTTCTTGCCGAATGGACCAGCAAGGGCCTTCTTCAGGGCGGCGGCATCAGTACCGAGGTGCTCGAACTCGAAGGTGGACTCGAAGGACTCGCCAACAACGGCAACCTCGAGCTCGGAGCGGAGCCATTGCTTGCGGATGCGGGCGTTAAGACCGGCAGCCTCATGACGTGGGTTGGATCCGACGATCAAGATGGCGTCAGCGTCCTCAATACCCCAGATCTTGGAGTTGAAGAGGTAGTTGGAACGGACATCAACACCGTGGGGAAGGGGCTGGGATCCGCTTGGCTGGTCGAGGGCGAGGTTGTCAGAGCCAAGCTTGTTGGCCAGGTCCTTGGCTGCTACCATGGACTCGACCTCAGTCAGCTCACCGGCAATAACCTTGAACTCGTTGCCCTTTGGCGCAAAGTCACGGTACGCAGCACCGATCTCAGTCAGGGCCTGCTCCCAGGTGGCCGGCACAAACTTGTCTCCGTTGCGGATAAGTGGGGTGGTAAGACGCTGGGTCTTGAGGCCGTCGCACGCGAATCTGGTCTTGTCGTCAATCCACTCCTCGTTGACATCGTCGTTCAGTCTTGGGAGAATTCTCATGACTTCCAGTCCGCGGGAATCGACGCGAATGTTGGATCCGAGACCGTTGAGGACGTCAATGGACTCGGTGTGCTTCAGCTCCCAAGGCCTGGCGCGGAAAGCGTATGGCTTGGAAGTAAGAGCACCAACGGGGCACAGGTCGATAATGTTACCAGACATCTCGGAATCCAAGTTCTTCTCGAGGTATGTGCCAATCTGCATGTCGTTTCCACGTCCGGTAGATCCAAGCTCCGGAGCACCGGCAACGTCGTTGGCAAATCGAATACATCTCGTGCAGTGAATGCAGCGGTTCATCGAAGTCTTGATTAGAGGACCAATGTTCTTGTCCTCGGTGGCACGCTTGCCGCCAACCTCGTGGAATCGTCCGCGGTCTGAACCGTAACGCATCGACTGGTCCTGGAGATCGCACTCACCAGCCTGATCGCAGACTGGGCAGTCGAGGGGGTGGTTTGCCAGGAGAAACTCCATGACACCCTCGCGAGCCTTGTGTGTAAGCGGCGAGTTGGTCTTGACGACCATGCCGGGCTGAACTGGCCATGCGCAGGATGCGACAGGCTTCGGTGCCTTTTCGACTTCGACCAAGCACATACGACAATTTCCGGCAATCATAAGTTTTCTATCTCGATTAGGGTCGTGAATTCAATATCGGGTCAAGGTAGGACTTACTCATGATAACAGTATCTATGAGGAGTCAGCAAAGATCAATTTGTGTATCAATTGGCGGATTACATACCTTGGGACGACACTTCCTGCCTTCTCGCAAGCTTGAATTAATGCCGAGCCAGCTGTTAAAATCGTCAGTTTGAGCCCAACCCTCCCACAACACTTCACGTACCCTCAATTGAGATCTTCTTGCCATCTGCAGAGCATAATTAGCACAATCCCATACGATCCATCATATAACCCAATGCCCCATACCTATAGTAAGTTCGACCTCCGCTTGTCTCCGTCCCGACGTCGAGAAAGTCCTCGCCGCATTGACGCTCTGCGCGCCCCTCCGAAGGGCCGACCTAGTGATCGTTTGCCGCAGCATCGTGCCTTTCATCAACTACCAAAGGAAACGAAAGAAGCAGTGCTGTACAGCGGCGTGCGTTGTGTATTCACCTCTATTAGGAGTCGGCTGGCGGTAGTCGAGCTCACTGCCAAACGCTGTGATATTGGGATTTAGCGCGTATTATTACTAAACTGTCTTGTGTCCTGTGTGATTGGCTGCGGGGCCTCGGTTGCGGATTAACGATATTCCGCCACGACGATATGATGCAAAATTATTATGGGAAGGAATCCTTTCTTCTTCTTTCTTCTTTACTCATTAAGGGCCTATTATTGTCGAGTGGCTGGTGCAATATTTTCTGTTTCGACGGAATGATTGTAAGATCTGGCCTCTCGCTATCATGTGCTCGAGAGCACGAATTCGAAGGCGCTGTAATGGATACGATTGAGAGCCTCTGTTTACACGCTTGATGATCTATGTTTCTTACCGACAGTCGCTACATTTTATCTCTTCTTAGCATCTTATACGATCAATGAACACCCTTTACGGATATTATAACATGAGATACAGGTGAACCGTGTCTCCAGACCGACGGAGTGGCTTGTGCCCAACGACTACGATCACTGAAATCGCCCTTCTCGACTCCATTTTCATATCTCGATCACATATCTCTTCCAGCACCTCTTCCAGCACCCGCCCTCCTTTTTCTTACCATTTCTTCCCCCTTCCCCCTTCTCTCTCCCCTTACACAAGATTTCAAATGATGAACAAATTGGTCCGTGTTACTGAGGGGCCTCAAGAACCCCGTTATGGCGATACACCAGCACTTCGTGCACTTCTGATTGAAATCACTTCCCTCCCATCTAGTGATGGGATGGATATTCTATGAACTCCACTACGTAGTATGCACCGCGGGTTATAATGTGCCCTATGACTACAATGGCAAAATATACAATTCCAACTAACGTGCATCCCTGCATCGAGGGACGCACCCTGTGACGGGACAAATATTGGTATTTTGAATACAAGTGATTATAAATTTATAAATCTATTGAAAATTCTAGTATTTTTGAGTTACCCATGTTGTGTGACTACTCCTAAATAGTCCAAACCCCGGATATTCTGAAGTTCACTATCACGTCGTCGTCGTCGCGTATAGTTGCGGGGCCAATTCGAAGCATAATAGGACCCTCGACTTACAGCACCGCCACGAGCCACTTGCACCTCTCAAACTCATTACACACTTTGGTCTGGGTTTCCAAGTCTCACCACAGCGTTGAAAAGTCATTTTCAGCCTTGTGGTGACTAGGGAGTGCCGTGTCATTCGACGCCGCCACATAGGCTGGTACTTCCAAATAATAAAGCTTGACCCCAAATCCGTTGAGTCGCATGAGGAATTGCAGCCTCAAGACATACATGAAGTAATTAGTTAGCAGCCCTTCGAATGCATGCCGCATGACAAGTACAACATGGGTTATGCAAGCGCTTTGGGCACCAACATAGTTGAGAATTAGTAGACACGTGACCTAGACCTGGTGAATGGCCATGTTGTGTAACTTAGACGCCCAGTCTAGCAGCTTGATTCTTGTCGCCTTTGCAGCTTTAAAAATAAGGCCTTATCCACGATACCGGCCTTGATTTTCGATACTCTATCCACATCTCCTTGTACAATTGGGGCAAGAGCTGCTATGGACGCTAATCAGGCGCGCCGGCGCGGCACAGACTTGGTTTCGCGACCAGTCTCGGGAACTAACGGCACCTCCTTAGAGCCCCATGTTGAAGCTTTCAAGTACTCGGCACTGCAGCCAGACAAAGACTGCACGCGGCTAGTTTGCATTGAACATTCGGGAAAGGACGATGATCCTATTTCCTGCACCCTCATCGATGCTGTTTTTGGCGACAGGCCAAAATACCAAGCACTATCATATATGTGGGGCGACGAGGCCGACAAGTTGAAGATCCTCCTCAATGGCGCTGAATTCCATGTCACGCATAATCTCTTTGATGCTCTCCAGTTCCTGCGTCGGGAGCCTGACCGAGGGCCGGTCTGGATTGACGCGATATCCATCAATCAAGCGGATGTCCCTGAGCGAAACCGGCAGCTCCAGATGATGCCATACATCTACTTTCGCGCGGACACGGTTCTAGTATGGCTTGGGAAGAAGTACGCCAAATATGAGTCTGTCGGCGCAAAGGAAGACATGGGGACTGAGCCTGAGTCTACTGGGAACAATATATCCGATGAAGCGATTAGGCACCCGAACAGCTCGACTGTGGACGGCGATTGCTCGTCGGCTCCGGCTAGAGGCGGACATACGGCTGGCGAGGAAGAATTTGCAGAGGAGGTGCGAACTGACAGGTACTGGAAAAGAGTTTGGATCATTCAAGAAATTGGAAGGGCCCATCGTATTCAGGTTTGCTTTGGCTACCGTCGCAGCATTGACTGGGAAAGATTTATCAAACTGATTGCGTATAAGGCCCCTAAAGAGCGTTTTGGGGGCCCATACTATCTTGATGAACTGCTTAAACAGAAATACAAGGGCGGCCATACTCTGCGAAAGCTTCTCGAGAATCACCGCGATGCCTTATGTACAGACCAAAGAGACAAGGTCTATGGGTTAGTTGGACTAGCAGTGGATGCACGTGGATTCCCTATGGACTATGGAAAACGTGAGATCGACGTCTGGACAGATACGATGCGATTCATGAACGGCCGTGGCTTACTCAGGGGCTCTGACCTTGTCGAATTTGGGAGGATGGTTAGAGAGCTCCTCTTAGGTCCTGGGATGGGGCCGGTATACAGTGTAGCGCACCCAAACCCCCAGGAAACCACCAGGTTGGTCCTTGAAGGGCAAGTGCCAGGCAACCCAGATGTTTTCACCCTTCGTGCCTATGTTTACGGGTGCATTCAATACCTAGGCCCAACTACTGCTGACGTCGTTTCCAACTTGCAACTAGCTGATAAGTGGGCCATGGCGCTGCAGTCTAACTTCACTGAAGACCTGAGCCATGCGCATTGGGAGAGTAACAATCTAATGCGCAAAATATTGGACGCGGATGAGGCTAGCTTGGCAAAATTATGTCACAGCCATATGAGCGTTCTCTGTTGGCGGCCACAAACGGGTTACGATAAACCGTTCGATGAAATGAAATGGAAATTACCACATATCAAACAGGTACAGGAGAAGAAGTCCTTGCCTGACTTTACAGCTGTGTCGAAGCTGAGAGATAATAATGATCGATACTTGTTCCAGGTGAATCAAATGAATCGCAAAGAAACGCCCTACAAGACAGGAATTGCCTCAAGTCAGGCAGAGCCGGGAGATTTGGTATGCGGGATTCCTGGTGTCAAACAGGCTGTACTTGTGCGCGTAGGCTTTGATAGCGGCGATAAATTCCATCTTCAAGTATGCGGGACTGCGAGGATTACCTGTGATTTTGGAGGCGAGACAGCGTTAGGGGATAAGAGATGGGGTTCTGAACTCCTACCGCTCGATATTTTGGTGGATGCTCACACACTCTTCGTTATCTTAGCATCTTGAGAAATGTAACCTGTCAGTGACGTTACTTTCCTTGCTAAACTATTCCCGCCCTTTTAGAAAAGTTCTCGAAACGTAATCGTCTCTGCCACTGTTATAGTCATCAAATATAACTCGTCATTTGAACAACTCATCAGCGGTTCTCAGAGATGCAGCGACCATCATCAAAGATAAAAAAGGGGCAAATGGAAGGCGCCTGCTATCGAGTGATAGTGGCTATATCTGCCACAAATGGCACGTCGGAAGCCTAAGCAATCCATCGTCTAGCCCGAGTATCGCGAGAGATACGAAGTCCGAGTGGCACGACTATTCAATGTGAATTTGCATGATGCATGGAGGGACGGCACGAGGGTGCGACTACGGCCAGTCTTGTGCTTCGCGAGTGGGCGAAAGCCCGTCTTTGTATGGCGGCGGAGACAGCATTTTTTCTCGGGAGGGACACGGATGGTCAGGGAGGGACGAAGGGGCATTCAGCTCCTGACATCAATGACAGAGCATGGCCGTAACGATAAAAGAGCGCGAGCAAGAACTTCCACCAGCGACAGCACAATACCGGTGACAGCAGTTACGACAGTGAGAACACCCCTTTATCCGTATACACACCCATAACACCTACTCTGCCCTCACCGGCAACAGTAGCTGTTATTGGCTTTGCCGGCGCCTTCGATATGACGGGCTCCCTCTTTGAAAGGTTTGGCTTAGCGTGTTGAAACGCTAGACAATAGATTCCAAGGCGCCCACACGCTTATATACAGCAGATTGTTCCAATTTTCGTTCGAGCTGAAGGCCCTGCTTCTCTGAATCATGAGTGGGAATGAGATGGAAACAGAGTGTGGCATGCACGTCGTATATATAAAGTCGAGCCAGCAATTCCCAACATTTTCCACCTGCGATTTTCCTACAAGGGAGCATTACGGACAGAGGAAATCTCGGATTCGATACTACAAGACCCAGTATCACAGTAGCCGGTCGCTACTTATAGCACCAAGGGGATGGAAGTGGTTTTATAGATACAGCAGCGTCAAATAACACAACTTTGAGTCAAACAGATGCATACGTTTGTTGCTTCGGCGGATGCTATATTGCCACACTTTGACGCTAATTCGATGTGCCACAATGCTGCATCTCTTATAAAGTGACTACCAGGTGCAGCGGTCCTAAACATTACTCATAATGATACTATTCCGGTACAGGTATATGACTTCTGTCATCGAATGTTTCGTAGCCACACTGTCATAGCTGCCAGGTGACTATTGCAAAGGTGATGTTGGTGGACAGGCATCACAGGCGGCAAGAGTGTGTATTTGCCGGTGACAGCAACCATCCGACGGCGACAGCACCACCGGTGACAGCACCTGTTGTCGACTTTAGCCACCGAGATACATAATATCCATCTAGAAATTGCCACTCAAGTCTTATCCCAATCTTACTGAGATCTTCCCACTCTGTCAGAGGACCAGGCATGGAAAGTCTAGCGTATGGATGGGGATGCAGAATTTATATCGTAGGGAAGGACTTCATTCCAGCCGGCCCTGGTCCTTTGCATAACGGGGAATGATAGAGAAATAAACCGTGGTGGCGTATACATAAAATCGAGCCAGTGAGCAATGCTCAATATTCTCCACCTGCGAATTTCCCACAGGAATCATGTTATTATAATATAAAGCACGAGGAGACTCGATATGAAACTGGAAAGATAAAACAAAATGCAGGCCCACATCATCGTGAAGTCGGTGAAACCTTTGCAGAATATGAATCATATGGAGGAGATCAGCTGCCTCGCCGTCCTGGTACATTCCACATTACTCTTGGTGGTGAGATTCGCCAGCAACATCATGATACTGGTGACAGGAGCCACAGCCAGTGACAGCGCCGACGGTGACGACAGCCACAGGGTGAGAAACCACGGACCTCAACTGGGCCAGGTTAGAAAGGTAGGAAGAAAATATGACAGCACGAGCTGTGTTCAGGAAGCCTAGGTGTGCTATGGGGTAGATATGTGCTGCATTAATCATGATGATCATGATGAGATGAATCAGATATCAAGCAAGCCTTTATATTGACCCTGGGGAGGCTGAGTTAGTGCTGTCTTGCTTCTGCGGGGTCGAGATGGGATGAGACAAGACTTTCTAGAATAATCAATCGGACAGGACAAAGTCAGGATACTCTTTTCACACACATGCAATATTGAAAACTCAAAGCAGGCGAGAACATGTATAATTTATCTAGCCTCTCAAGCCAACGAACAAGCTCACGATAAGCGCACATAGCAGTACCATCGATCTACGCATCCTCATTGCTCGAGCCCAAAAAAATAATTCGTTCATCTCAAATTCATTGATCATATCCCCCGCATCGCTTTTCTCTGTCCGAAACATTTTTTCCGTGGTAAAACTGGTTTATTCCTGGCAAAAAAAAAATGGTCCCGTATTCGACGAAGCGCTTCATTTTCATAGACGTCCCTTGACCAGATCCCCCCTGCGAAGAAAACACACAAAAATCAGACTCTGGAGATAACAGCAGGGAGGAGGAGGCGCGACGTCAGCGACGCGGGGTGGAAGTGAGAAGAAGGTCCTACTGGCTAGCGCCGTCGACCTTGGCAATGTATGCGAGCAGGTCGAGCACACGGCGGGAGTAGCCCCACTCGTTGTCGTACCACGAGACGAGCTTGACGAAGTTGTCGTTGAGGGAGATACCGGCCTTGGCATCGAAGATGGAGGAGGCGTTGTGGCCGTTCATGTCGGAGGAGACGACCTCGTCCTCGGTGTAGGCGAGTATGCCTGGGGGTGTTAGTCTGGTGCACGTTTTTCGGTTTGGGGACAGAGGGGGGGAAGCTTACCCTTGAGGGTGGTCTCGGAGGCCTGCTTGATGACAGCCTTGATCTGCTCGTAGTTGGCAGCCTTCTCGATGCGGACGGTAAGATCGACAACGGAGACGTTGGCGGTAGGGACACGCATGGACATGCCGGTGAGCTTGCCGTTCAGGACGGGGATAACCTTGCCGACGGCCTTAGCGGCACCGGTGGAGGAGGGGATGATGTTCTGGGCCGCGGTGCGGCCTCCACGCCAGTCCTTGGCGGATGGGCCGTCAACGGTCTTCTGGGTGGCGGTGTAGGAGTGGATGGTGGTCATGAGGCCCTCAATGATGGTGAAGTTGTCGTTGATGACCTTGGCGAGAGGTGCCAGGCAGTTGGTGGTGCACGAGGCGTTGGAGATGACGTTGACGTCCGACTTGTAGGTCTCCTCGTTGACACCCATGACGAACATGGGGGCGTCGGCGGATGGGGCAGAGATGACAACCTTCTTGGCGCCACCCTTCAAGTGAGCAGAGGCCTTCTCGGTGGTGGTGAAGACACCGGTGGACTCGACGACGTAGTAGGCACCAGTCTCGGACCATGGGATGGCGGCGGGGTCCCTCTCGGTGTAGAAACGGACGGTCTTGCCGTTGACGATCAGGTCCTTACCATCGACCTTGATGTCACCCTTGAACTGGCCGTGGGTGGTATCATACTTGAGCATGTATGCCTGGAAGCAGCGGGATTAGTTGTATGTTCTTGTTTATAGTCTTTATGGAGGCTGTGGAGTCTTACGGCGTAGGTGGGCTCAATGAAGGGGTCGTTGACGGCGACAACATCAATGTTGTCAAGCTCGACGGCATTGCGGAAGACAATGCGTCCAATGCGACCGAAGCCGTTGATTCCGACCTTTGTGGGAGCCATCTTGTTGAAAATGTCAGTATGAGCTTTTGAAGGCTGTCAAGAGTGGATAGAGGGAGTGTGAAGTTGTTTGGCGTAGGTATAATTCTCAAACTGTTGAGAAATCCCAGCTGAACAGGAAGGCTGATGTCACGAATGAGGGGTACGAAGCTTCGACGTAGCACAGCTTCGCCGCTCAGCGGACAATTCCAAGCTTATATAGAAGCATGCTGGGCAAGGTTGGTGCTGATGATAAATCAGAGTACTCACATTTGATTATTATGGGAGGATTTGTTTTGTTTGAGGATGATAAACAAGTGATTGTTGTTGTCGAAGAAAAAGAGAGAGAGAGAGGATGGAGGGGCAGTTGAGGTTGGGCGGGAAGAAAATAGCCGATCATCCATCCCACGTAGATAGTACAGTACAAGTACACGTCCTATTTCCGCCCTGGTGCTCCGTAAGTATCTTTGTAGTAGTGTATGTACTGCATGTATACTTAGGGCCGATACTGGGCGATGGGTTGGAGGGTGGGGGATGAATCATCGTAATTCATGGAGGCGATGCACTCTGATTACCAGTAATACTCTTACAAAAAGGCGGCGTAATATATCGAATAATTGCAAATACAATAGAGATCTTACTGATATATCTGATATATAATAGGAATTCTCAGTCCAATCAACTATTTGGGATATGGGATACGTCTAGCTATGACTCTTTCTTGATTGAATATTAATCAATACTGTCATTGATTCATACGGTATACTGTATATGGTATTTCTTATATTTCTATACCGCCACCGTCTTTTTCTCACTCAGCTCAGCCTCGCCCTGAGTCGTTGACAATGATCGTCTCGTCCCTGCTTCTCCGCATTCCCGATGGCGGTCCCTCAAGGGGTCTCGTTCCCCCTATTTCCCTCTTTATGCCTCTCATTCTAGCCGTTTCTACACTGCGCCTTGAGGGATATTGGCGATATTGGCCGTTCCTTGGCCCGTCATGTCGTGGAAAGCACCGGAGCTTCGGTAACAGTCGTGCCCTTTGCCCCGGATTGTTTTCGCAAAACGTGCTCTAACTGGGCTATAAGCGGTTGATCGCGAGGTTACTCGTTCTACTACTCTTGGAACTTCAAAAATCGAGTGCATAGTTAGGTAAATATTACATTTTTGGTGAAGTTGTAGAAGTATCACCAGATGCATCATGTATTTTGTTAGTATGGCACACACACACCCATAATACATCCACACCAACACATACCCACATATCCCTGGGTCTACAGCCGCCGGTGTCGGTGAGGGATCGGTGAGTGATAAGGCTCAGGCGGCCCTTCTTCCCTGCGGCCGTGTCTGTGTGTGTACTACTGTTCTGTGTGTGGTATAGTGAGGTAAAGTAAGCTAAAAGACGAGACTTGTTTAAAGTGCCGTAATATGTTGCCACTCCCCAATGATTCCAATCGCCGCAATCAGTTCCAATCAGTCCCAGCAAAAACCCACCGTGTCCAGCCACACGTGTGGACCAATTGCAGTCATGGAAATTGATGTCGTTTGCGCTCTCAACGCGCTCGATTGACTTTTGCTTATTGCTCATGGCTTTTTTTGCAAAGAGCTCATAAGCTCCCCAACAGCTCTTATCCGCCGCTCGGTGACTTCGGTGGCATTTTCGAAAGCTGTTACTGGAAGTAGCTGTAAGTAGCGGCGGATAAGAGCTATTTAGTACGGGATGTACGGGGGTTGGTAGTTGGTTACTGGCAAGCAATTTGTTATGGAACTGACCAAAAAATTGTTGGTTCGCCCATGACAAAAAGTGCCTCATCCACCCCTCCAGTGGCGCCAAGTATTAAAAATTGGAATTCAGCTCCACACGTGACTAATTGTTACATAACCACGTGATATAAACATATTTTCAGCTGAGTCACGTGAGATTGACTGATTTCGGTCACATCACGTGATATTTACATCATATTGCCGAGTTGAAGGGAAATAGCTACAGAGATAGTTCATGCAAGCTCATATATTACAAGAAACGATATTCCCAAGCTCCAATGCCCCCTCTAATCCCATTTCCAAATCCCTCATCCCCATCCACGTGCATCGCCGGACTTCACAAGTAATTCCTCACCTATGTAAAATCCTCGCGTCCCCATTGGCCAATCCCACCCATCCGCTTACTACTCTGCCGACCACCCGCCCGTAACAATTTACCTGTTCTCCCTCGCTTAACCTCCCTCCTCCTACGAAATTTAATGCGGCTCTCACTCAAACCTCTAGCTCCAATCTCGAACCTCACACCTCCTCCCAAGCTCGCCGTCACTCACCTCACCACAACCGCTGCTCCGACCCTCACTCTCTTTTCATCCCTCACCTCACCACAACACATACACACAGCGACAATGCTCCGCACGCCAATCACCCGCTCCGTCGGCGCCGCCGCGCGCTCCTCGGCCGTCATCGCCCGCCCCGTTCAGTCCCGCGCCGTCCACGCTATCTCCAACCCTACCCTCGCCAACATCGAGAAGAGGTGGGAGCAGATGCCGCCGCAGGAGCAGGCTGATGTGTGGATGGCACTCCGCGATCGCATGAAGACCAATTGGGCTGAGCTGACCCTGCAGGAGAAGAAGGCTGGTAGGTTTCCCTTTCTCCGGGTGGATGGGCCGAGGTGGAATGTTTGCTGGCCATTGCGTTGGTCCTTGATGAAGAGGGAGTGTGAGGATGGGAAGGGAGATAGATGAAGCTGTTGCTAACGTGTTATGTCTCGTATAGCCTACTGGATCGCCTTCGGTGCCCACGGTCCCCGTGCCGTCGCGCCCCCAGGAGAGGGATGGAAGGTCCTCGGATACACCCTCGCCGGCATCGCCGTCTCCTTCGGCCTCTTCGCCACTGTCCGCGCCTTCGCCCGTGGCCCACCAGCCACCATGACCAAGGAGTACCAGGAGGCTTCCAACGAGTACCTTCTCGTATGTCCCCCCCTTCATTCCCCAAATCATCACCTTGGCAGAAAGAAAAGAACACGAGCTAACATCCCACCCCCCTACAGGCACAAAACTCCGACCCCATCAGCGGTCTCTCCTCCGAGGGCTACAAGGGCCCAGGAATGGTCCAGTCCCCACCGGCTGCCAAGAAGTAAACCTCCTCTCCGCCCGGCTACGACGAATAATAGACTCTTGTACTGTACAACCTCGAATCCCCCGAATCTCGGCGCGCGCGAACGGCCGTTTATTCCGGCATCGCCGCTCGCATATTTTCATCTTGTTCCCGCGGTTTTTTTTCTTTTGTTGAGTGAGGAGCGGCGGGAGAGTGGGCTTGGATTTTGTACAAAGATGAAGTAGAAAAGAAATTTTGGGAAGGGGAAGAGGAAGGGAGGGGGATGGGGGGAGCGGTATCTTTTTTGTGCATAGAAATGGAATGTTGATCTTGTTGTATTGTGCATTTGCAATTGGTGTCTCCGTGAGTGATGTGATGGATATGCGCTTGGAATGTAGGTATAAAGCTGAGGGAAGGATCTCAGCCTGGCTGTTCGAACGATAAGTTCAATGCAGTTAACAGAAACGGTGCATACCTCTGGGAACCCTACCTCTCGGTATTATACCTGCTGCAAGCTCCAACACTACACAGCACGCGTCACCGATGCTGATTTTCGAGATCCAACGAGGGATTCGGTAACAGCACTCGAGAGGTGAGAATATTGCAACGGCAAAGCATTTGAGGGGTGAGAAGATGGCTCCGGCAGCAACAGCATCGGGCTTCGACAAGAATTCGCATTATCGGTGACAGTATAGAGCCCCTATGGGCATATGAGAACTCACGCACTGGGCACACGAGCACTAGCTCCCGTCAAATGTCCCGCGAGAGCCCACCGTCGAACTTCTGGGATATCTTTTTGCTTATTTTAGCTGGATGTTGTAATGGCTCACATATTGTAAGGCCTTTTATCTGAACCCTCCACGTCTCGTATTCGCACAGTCCTTTCTCTGCAAATGTTTTAGTTTGCTATGATTGTTACAGCATGCTTCTTATTCCTGACCTGAGGCTATATTCAGATCGGAATTTGACAAGTTCACTGGAGCTTTTAGATGATGCATCTGAAACTGTAGAAACGACCGTTCAAATATACAGTAAGGCTACTACAATCCCGGGTCCCTGGTCTGAAGGTATGTTGTTATTATGACTGGCATCTATTGTCAAAAGCTCTTATAGTCGCCGAAAGCAACGCCGAACATTGCCAAGCACAATGTGTCGGATGCTGGGATGGGGTCCCAGCGGGGGACTTGTCAGATATGTTTCAAGTGAGAGCGAAGGTTGTTCGATGAGATTCTCACAACAGCATCACCCGAGGGGTGAGAATATCAAAACAACAATGCATCCGAGAGGTGAGAAAATAGAGCCGACAACAGCAGCATTGCCCGTTATCAAGAACCCAGGTTGACGTTGACAGGAAGCATAATTTCGTCATTTTCTTGTAATGGGCAACAACAGCATACAACGCAAATACCAGAGCCATGTAAGTATTTCCTAGACCCATCGAATCAACGACAAATTCTCCATATCGAGGGTATCACTGTAATTTGCTGCTGTATTTATATGTGGCGTTGGGATCATCTTCCCAAATGCCCAGAGAGGCATTCATACAGCTCCATCTGCTGGTCGAGGGCATGAGCATTCGTCTCCGGCAGAGATTTCAACTCCCATCTATAAATATTACAGAGAAGTGCATATGTCAGTTCAGGTGCGTAAGGTAAGGTTGACAGCCTCGGGATATTTTCCCTGCCAGACACGCCGTTTGTTATTTACTATAGGCATCACCCCGACCCCTCGTCTGCAAATCATATGGATAGTATATATTGATGGAAGCGGGGGTTCTCTGGAGCGCGAAAATATCTCAGCAAAGACGAACAAAACCCGAAAGACAATCTCGTAATCAGTTTCGGGTTTGCTCCATGAGGTTCTCACAACAGGACCGATCCAACGCATCGAATGCGACGAGCGTTTCGGCAACAGCACTCGAGAGGTGAGAAGATAGCTCTCGACAGCAGCACTCAAATAGTGAGAATACGACACCGATAACAGCAGGCAGTCCACATATTTTTATTTCACCTGGCAAGCAGAGCACCGTACGCCGTGACTATTCCAGAGACTAGCCAGGCAAAAAGAACAGTGTATGTTGTGATTATCCCAAATACGGATGCACAAGGGCCTGCGAGTATGCCATTCTCAATGATTTTTATAGAGATTATCGAATCGCAGAGATATCTTCAGCCCAGCCCTGCCTAGAATTCACACACACGACCGTGGACCTCCAATCTCCCAGGTTGTTTGCTCGGCGTCCTCATCCCAGCATGACTTTATAGTAACAGATAGACATCCTGCCGTCGCTGGCGCTAATGCGTTTCCGCCCCTGATCTATTTGCATGCCTCTATCGCCACCCCCAGCCACATCACTAAAGTAATTTATCCGAGTTAAGATCAGAATTTTCGATTCCCCCCTACCTCCTCTGCGCGGCGCGATGGCTGCGAGACTACCAGTGCGTATATCTTTATTTTGTAAGGCATATAAATGTACTATGATGCCAGACGAAGAACGTGAACATGAATTTTGTTTGGACTGCTTTGTACCGTGGGAACGTGTATGAATCTCTGTGCTGGGAGGAAGCACACATCTTCGCACGCGCGATGTATGTGTCAAACTGTGTCATGGTATTATAATATCTTCATGATGCTGACGGTGACAACACGACCAGGTGATAACGAAGAGCAAGTGACAACAAGAGCAAGTGACAGCAAGAGTAAGGGGGAGCAAGCGGCAGGCAGCACGAATCGGTGCGCCAACAAGGGAGGCGACGAGGAGACTCACACTTGATGTGGTGACCGTCACCGTCTGAATGGGGTAACCGCACACTGGGCATACGTAATACCACGTTTCGCCTTCTGTCCCCTGATAGCCCATCGTCGAATGCGCTTATATGGACTGAGGCCGATCGGCCTACAGCGGATCAAGGCCGGCGTTGGGTATCGGTCCTAATTGCATCGCTGTCTATTCTGGTTTGCGTCGCAAGACTAGGGATATATCACTGCTGGCAGCGCTATCGATGCTAGCAACCTTTGTTTTCACAATATATTTTATATTCCTTCCAACCTCGCGGCTAACCTAAATGTATCCCATAGACCAGCCTCCTATCATATACAGATAAACGCCCAATACCCATGCAACGCCATTGTAAGCCCATCAAACTTTCCAACCTCCCAAAACAACCCCTCACATCCCACTCTCAGCACTCTCCCTCAGCGCCTCAAAACTCCCACTCGAATCCTCTCCCCCCTTCGCAGCCTTCTCCTTATCCGCCCACTCCTTCTCCTCCAACTCCCACGCATTCACAAACTCAATCCCCTTCCCACGACTCCAATACCCAACTCTCCCCTCCCTCCTCGCAGACCTCGCATCAACAAGAACATACCGCACCGAGCTCCCAGGGACCTCGTACATCGCCTCCCCGAGCAGCATCTCAACTGCAGTACGCAGTCCACGTGCTCCGGTGCCGAGTTCGAGACCCGTCTGTGCGATGGCGTATAAAGCGGCAGTAGTAAAGCGCAGTTCCGCGCCGAAAGTGGCGAACATGGCTGTGTACTGAGCCGTTATGGCATCGCGGGGTTCGGTAAGGATGCTGACGAGGTTAGGGAGGGATAGCGGGGCAAGAGCCACGGTGACTGGGATGCGGCCCAGGAATTCGGGGATAAGGCCGAAGGTTTGGAGGTCCTGGGGGGTGGCGAGGTCAAGCGGGTTGTAGGTTTGCTCGGGGGCTGCTGCGGTGGTAGAGGCCGCGTCTGTGGTGGACTCGGCGGTGGGGATATCGGTGTAGAAGGGGAGGTTCTTGAAGTAGGTGCGTGCATCTTCAGGATTCATCGTCATCTGGTGCGGCGATGTGGGGGTATTCCGGACGGACGCCCCGAAACCGAGTGAGCCTTTGGAGAGGCGGTTCATGATCATCTTTTGGAGACCAACGAAGGCGCCAGTGAAGATAAATAGGATGTTGTCGGTGTTGATGGTGTAGCTTTCCGGCTTCTGGCCGTTGCCTGTTGACTGCGTTGAATTGGCGGTGAATCCTTGGTTGATGTTCGCTGTACTCCCGCCGGGAGCACGATTACTCTTCTGGTCATGTTTTGCAGTTATTGTGAGAGTTGTGCCTTCAACTATTTTTAGCAACGCTTGTTGTACACCCTCGCCGCCGACGTCCCGCCCATTCATCGACCGAGAGACGGCCAGCTTGTCGACTTCGTCTAGACATATTATGCCATGTTCTGCTCGTGCAACATCGTAGTCTGCAGCTGCAAGGAGCCTCTGCACACAAACGTCCGCATCCTCGCCTATGTAGCCAGCTTGTGTAAAGGGAGTGCAGTCGGACATGCTGAAGGGTACTTCAAGAGCCCGAGCCAGAGTCTTCAATATGTGAGTCTTTCCCACACCTGTCGGACCAATGACCATGACATTGGATTTCTCGATAGTTATTCCTGGGCGGTCGGCAAGGGGATCGTGAATGGGAGGAGGTTCGTTTCGTATGGGTTCACTTTGTATGGGCTTAGTTCGTATAGGTTCGCTCCGTGTGGTTTCATTTCGTATGGACTCATTCCGTATGGGAGTATATCGACGCGTACCTTTAGGAGCGGGCTCCTCTTCCCATGCTGGGCCTATCTTAATTAACCTCTGTCCAGGAATAAAGACATCTTCTGAGAACAGTGTTGTCAGTATGTTGACAGCAGTGCTCTACCAAGCAGGAACAGTGCTTACCATCAGAATGGAAAGCTTCGTGTTCTCGAACACTCCTCTTCCTAGCCTCACGATCCAGCTTGAATTGTTCCTCCTCTTGTTGTCTTTGAAGCTCGTGCACTCGCTGATAATGGTTATACACAGCTACAGATAGCATCTTCTTTGCCCTCTCTTGCCCGATAACATATTTATCAAGATGTTCCTTCAACCTTCGAGGTGTTATGCGGGGTGCCCCATGGCTGGATGCTTGGCCGAGCGGACCTCTTGTAGGTCCGGCAGGCTCATATACACCAGTGAACGGTTGCCCTTCAAAGCCGGTTCTATCGAAAGGGGGGTCTGATGCCTTCGCAGATGCTGAAAATGCCGCTCTTAGTGGTCGTTTAGTAGTCGGGCGCTTGAAGTTCGAGAGGGCGATGTACGATATCCGGACCTGGTTGCCGGCGGTGAAGCTGAGGTCCCCCAAGATGACAGGAGGCATTTTGGGCGAAGGCGAGGATAATATCACATAACTAAACTTCACATAAGCAGACACCTCTTCCCCGCCAGCTTCGAATATAACTCAATGGCGCTGTAATCGAACTTGAGTCACTATCCCGGGAGATGTTTACCCCAATATGGCCGCGGCGGGGGCGAGGGACCACACAAGGTGACAGGCGGCGAGGTTAAGCGAGGGCGGCGGACTCCAGCCCCGTATCAGTAGAAGCGGCTAATGGGATCTAGTAATGTCTGATGGAAAGTTTCATATGCCAGATCCTACGTATTTATCACTATAATGAGCACTAACGAAGCTGCCGCCGTATGTTATGAAGGATATACACGTAAAATGAAGCCAAAAAACAGCACACAGCAAGCAAGATCAGCCAGAATGCTCTAGATCACGTGCCTTCAATATCCCTTATCAACAGATATACGGATATAGATTCTGGTGGGGTGGACAGGGATGGACGTCATTATTGATTGACTTGCCAGGCCCAACAGTCCAGCCACGAATAGAGATTTCACCATTTGAGCCGTAGACAGTAAGACAAATTCTTCTCTGCAGTCTCTAGAAAGTACTACAATACATAGGAATAGCGTGCCAGTAAGGAATCTCAAGTATTTTGTAAACATCTTGACTTAGACACCCTGCTGCAGTCACCGTGTAGCGCGAATACAAGATAGTGAGTAGGTTTCCGTGGACACCACCACCATCCTTGGACGCGCCGCAGTTGAGCCATCAGCCTGTCCCTGTCGCCCCTCTCTCTCCAGATTCAGAAACCTGCACAGTCACTTCTCTTGAAAGGCAATCTCTTTCTGGGTGAATTCAATCAAAATAATCTCACTATTCAACGTCTAATACCGCAATCGCGAGCATGGAGAAAGTCAACCAAGCTTCCGTGAACTCGATCATGAGCGCGCAGCCTGCTGGGCCTCCCGATGGGACTGGTGAGCTTCCACTTGCCCAAGACTTGCAAGACGAGGGCTAACTATTGTACAGGAGTAATCAAACTCGATCCTTGGCTCTCCCCATTCAAAGAGTCCTTGAAACAACGCTTCAGTAAGGCGCAAGACTGGATAACCGCCATCAACGAGTCCGAAGGGAGTCTCGAACAGTTCAGCAGAGTCAGAACTTTCCCTCCCTCCTATCGAACATAAACTCATTATTCTATCAGGGATTTGAGAAGTTTGGCTTCAATGTCGACGCGAACAACAACATCACATACAGGGAATGGGCCCCCAATGCAACGGAGGCATTCCTTATTGGTGATTTTAGTCAGACCCCTCACTTAGTGTGAGAGTATACTGCAGGTGGCTAATATGTTTGTTAGATGACTGGAACAGAGAAGAGATGCCCATGAAGAAGGATGCATACGGCGTATGGGAGATCACAGTTCCAGCCAAGGATGGGCAACCTGCCATCCCGCATAACTCCAAGGTCAAGGTAAGGCTTCGCTGCTCCATTCTCAACGATATCTTCTAACCAAGCATGACTGATAGATCGCACTGGTCCTACCCTCTGGCGAAAAAGTCGATCGAATTCCAGCGTGGATCAAATACGTTACCCAAGACCTCTCGATATCCCCTGTGTACGAAGGCCGCTTCTGGAACCCCCCAGCGTCCGAACGATATGTTTTCAAGCACCCGCGCCCGAAGAAGCCACAAAGTGTGAGAGTATACGAGGCACATGTTGGCATCTCGTCCCCGGAACTGAGAGTATCGACCTACAAGGAGTTCACAAAGAACATGCTGCCCAGGATAAAGCACCTCGGATACAATGTCATTCAACTGATGGCCATCATGGAGCACGCCTACTACGCTAGTTTCGGATACCAAGTCAACAGCTTCTTTGCAGCTAGCAGCAGATACGGCACCCCCGAGGACCTCAAGGAGTTGATTGATACCGCACATGGACTGGGGATCGTCGTTCTTCTCGATGTTGTCCACAGCCATGCTTCTAAGAATGTCCTCGATGGCCTGAACGAGCTTGATGGCTCTGATCACCTATACTTCCACAGCGGCGCCAAGGGCCGGCACGAGCTTTGGGACAGCAGGCTGTTCAACTATGCCAGTCACGAAGTCCTACGTTTCCTCCTCAGTAACCTTCGCTTCTGGATGGACGAATACAACTTTGATGGGTTCCGATTCGATGGCGTTACCAGCATGATTTATACTCACCATGGTATTGGAACGTAAGTTATTCTATATTCTTCCGCACAGTACAGGCTAACAAAATTAGGGGATTCTCCGGTGGCTACCACGAGTACTTTGGGGCAGGTGTAGATGAGGATGGTCTCGTTTATCTCATGATTGCCAACGAGATGCTGCATAACCTGTATCCTGAGTGTATAACAATCGCAGAAGACGTGTCCGGCATGCCTGCACTTTGTCTTTCACTGTCTCTAGGTGGGATTGGGTTCGACTACCGATTGGCAATGGCAATTCCAGACATGTGGATCAAGATTTTAAAGGAAAAGAAGGATATCGACTGGGACATGGCGAATATTTGCTTCACTTTGACCAACCGTCGACATGGAGAGAAGACGATCGCATATGCCGAGAGTCACGACCAAGCGTAAGTCCCTCATATCACAACTTTAGACGCGGTCTAACAAAGGCATAGACTTGTGGGAGATAAATCTCTCATGATGCATTTGTGTGACGCAGAGCTTTATACCAACATGTCGACCCTGACTGAGCTGACCCCAACAATTGAGCGCGGAATGGCATTGCACAAGATGATCCGTCTCATAACGCACAGTTTGGGTGGCGAGGGCTACTTGAACTTTGAAGGGAATGAGTTTGGCCACCCAGAGTGGCTCGACTTCCCCCGAGAGGGAAACGACAACAGTTTCTGGTATGCGAGACGACAACTCAATCTCACAGAGGACGAACTCCTCAGATACGGGTTCTTGAATGAGTTCGACGCCAGGATGCAGAAGACCGAGGAGAAGTACGGATGGCTTCATTCTGAGCAGGCATATATCAGCCTGAAGAACGAATCCGACAAGGTCATCGTGTTCGAGAGAGCTGGTCTTCTGTTCATCTTCAACTTCCACCCAGAGAAGAGCTACGTAGACTATCGTGTTGGTGTCCAGCGCGCTGGTACCTACAAGGTGGTATTGAACACCGACTCCAAGGACCTCGGCGGCTTCGAGAGGATCGATGCTGGCACCCGATTCTTTACCACGCCATTCGAGTGGAATGACCGCAAGAACTTCACCCAGGTGTATATCCCAACAAGAACTGCTATCGTAAGTACTTTTTTATTTTTCCGTTGAATATTTTTATGCAGAATGCTAATGTACATGCAGGTTCTCGCGCTGGAAGAGACTCTTTGAGCTCTCTTAATTTTAAATTCGCTACTTTCCTTTTGTAATTAGAATTTTTCATTATTTTGTGAGCGAGCTTGGAAAAATATTTAGTGTTAGCTACAACATTCAGCGATCTTAGTTAGTCCATGGCAAATTATAAAACGGGGATACGCGTCTCTCCTGAATTGTTGTTTTTGTGCAGCCGAGATAATTACCATAGTAATTTATGTGGTCGCTCGGCGGCCCGTGAGACAAAATCCGTTTTCTCTCCTATTAATCCGAGTCAACCGGTACATCCCGACATCACGTGATTTTACAGAATGAACAGATATCTGTCCTCTGGCCGTATGAATTAAAAATTATCTCTAAAGACTTGATTCAACAGTATGGATTCCAATTGAAGCATCCGATTTAAATAATTCATCTTGTACGTATGCAAATCTTTGCACATGAGACGGCCAAGCGGCTGTTGTTGACATACTCCGTAGGGACTTAGCCTGCCAAGATATTTTAAGCGAGCCAGAGAGTCGATTTCCGACTTTCACGACAGAACTCATCTCCTACCTCAAGACCGTCTCCCATTACCTCCATCTCCCCATCCACATATTACATCGCTCTTTACCATCTGACAAGATGTTCAAGAGGTGCGTCTTACCCCATTGAAGCTTTATTTGACCCCCTAGGACTTCGCGTTGGATCAATTGAGCTGACTCGGCTTTCGGCTATAGCGGACTTCTCAAAGCTGTCCGCCCATCGGTGGCAGCAGCATCGCGCAATGCCCTTCGCCCAGCTGCTCGCACTGGCCTGAAGGCATCTGCTGCGCGCTTTGCCAGCACTGACTCGGCGACCCACGGCAAGATTCATCAGGTCATTGGTGCCGTTGTTGATGGTAAGCTAAAACTCTGATGGGGAACGCCGAGAAGCTTCAAAAGACATCAATCCATCTCAATTGATGGCTTCTCGATCAATAAAACACTTGCTAATGGTTCAATGTAGTCAAGTTCGACACCGAAAAGCTTCCCCCGATTCTCAACGCTCTGGAGACCCAAAATGGTGACCAGAGACTCGTCCTCGAGGTCGCTGTACGTCAATCGATCATCCAAAACAAAACATCAAAATACAATTGCTGACATTCAGGATAGCAACATTTGGGAGAGAACGTTGTCCGTTGTATTGCTATGGATGGTAAGCTACAATTGATTTTTTCGACCAATTTCAACAAAACGCTAACATCTGATAGGTACCGAGGGTCTCGTCCGTGGTCACCGCGCAACCGATACCGGCAACCCCATCATGGTTCCAGTCGGTCCCGAGACTCTTGGTCGCATCATGAACGTCACTGGTGACCCCATTGACGAGCGTGGTCCCATCAAGACCGCCAAGCGTGCTTCCATCCACGCTGACGCTCCCCCTTTCACCGAGCAGTCCACTAGCGCCGAGGTCCTTGTTACTGGTATCAAGGTCGTCGATCTCCTCGCTCCCTACGCTCGTGGTGGAAAGATTGGTCTCTTCGGAGGTGCCGGTGTCGGAAAGACTGTCTTCATTCAGGAGCTGATTAACAACATCGCCAAGGCCCACGGTGGTTACTCCGTCTTCACTGGTGTCGGAGAGCGTACCCGTGAGGGTAACGATCTGTACCACGAGATGCAGGAGACCAAGGTTATCAACCTTGAGGGAGAGTCCAAGGTCGCCCTGGTCTTCGGTCAGATGAACGAGCCCCCGGGAGCCCGTGCCCGTGTCGCCCTTACCGGTCTCACTGTCGCTGAGTACTTCCGTGATGTTGAGGGACAGGATGTGCTCCTCTTCATTGACAACATTTTCCGCTTCACCCAGGCCGGTTCCGAGGTGTCTGCCCTGCTTGGTCGTATCCCATCTGCCGTCGGTTACCAGCCAACCCTCGCCGTCGACATGGGTCTCATGCAAGAGCGTATTACCACCACCACCAAGGGTTCCATTACCTCCGTCCAGGCCGTCTACGTGCCTGCTGATGATTTGACTGATCCCGCCCCGGCCTCCACCTTCGCCCATTTGGATTCCACAACTGTGTTGTCCCGTGGTATCTCTGAGTTGGGTATCTACCCTGCCGTCGATCCCCTTGACTCCAAGTCCCGTATGTTGGATCCCCGTGTCATCGGACAGGACCACTACGACACCGCCACCAAGGTCCAGCAGATGCTCCAGGAGTACAAGTCCCTCCAGGACATCATCGCCATTCTCGGAATGGACGAGTTGTCTGAGGCTGACAAGCTTACCGTCGAGCGTGCCCGCAAGGTCCAGCGTTTCCTGTCCCAACCCTTCGCCGTCGCTGAGGTATGTTATCCCTAATAACCATTTGCACGTGACATTTTACTAACTTATTCCCCAAAGGTTTTCACCGGTATCCAGGGTACCCTCGTCGACCTCCCCAAGACCATTGAGTCGTTCAAGCGCATCATGGCTGGTGAGGGTGACAACCTTCCCGAGAACGCTTTCTACATGGTGGGAGACTTCGAGTCTGCGCGCGCCAAGGGAGAGAAGATTCTGGCTGAGCTTGAGAAGTCCGAGTAGAGAGTTAATTGGGAACGGTGTGGCGATGGTAGTATAGCACTTAGTGTACAGTAGATTTCAATCAAATGCTCATACTATAGAAAAATTTGGAATTTTTAAATTTGTTCTTCGGAATCTTTATATTCAACCGCTGTAAATCTTATCTGACGTGAATAATGTTTGACACCAGGAGAAAGTATGAGTTAGCAGCCTATGGTACTCGTAGATACAATTCTTGGGTATATTCAAAGGAGTAAACCTTGCGTGTTCACGCAAGATAATTCCTTGGATGGCCTCCTCGTCCCGCTAGAACTTACAAGTTCAGCTTTGAATAACAACCACCATAAACCCCGAAACAACATATAGGTCCTACTGTAGCTGTATTTGTTTATAGTAACTATGGGTATGAATACACGTGACAGTTGCTGTTGGACTGGAAATGGCTTATAGGTCCTGCTGTAGCTTTCAGTGCCCACAGCAACTATAAACAAGACTGCACATTCCAGTTACCTTACAGAAAGAAACGACTCACAGATCCTACAGCAGCTTTAAGTGTTTATAACAACTGTAGATAAAATACCAGTTATTAGTTACTCAGAGCTGTAATAATTATATCAGCGCCTTTCAACGAGCTGGTTACTCGAAATCGAATTGCCAGTGTTAGTTCTTCAGCCATACCGTTTCACTCTGGGACATCTAGGCATAATAGGCAGTATTAGATATCTTAGCTACTATTAATTATACAACTTCTTCAATTATGGTATTATCAATGGCCTTACGTGTATCTTGGTTTACTTTTCAGAGAAGGTTCGAAAATAATATATGCCGGAATATATATATAATAATTAGATTATTTCCAAAACAACTAATTGTACAAATAAAAGACATAGACCGCCAAATTGATAAAGAGGTCTAATTCAAGCCATAAGCAGATTGTAATTGTTACGATCTAGATTCGATAATATGTTTGCGGATCCCAACTGCAAAATCACTCCTGTTACAAGTCGATGTGGCTGGTTTTCGCACACAAGAGCCTCCTCCTCCAAATACTCAGTCCCTGTCGTCTTCTCAACGCGCCAACTGCTCCTTTGTAGACGAGTGGGCGGCAAGCTGTACTAACCAAGGTTGACGGACTCCTCCGGCTTTGAGAAACGTAAAGCCTTCAAACCATGGTTAGCGGACTGTTGGACCAACGAGTTGATAGAACAGCCAACTCATGGGCCTCACAGACTCAGGAAGCGAAGTCCAGGAGCGTTAAAATTATTATTATATGTTACGTGTTTAAAATAGTCATACACATATGCTGCCTTATATACCCCTTTTACGCCAAACTCTGGTCCCACGGCACCCATGTCTGCTCCTGATAATTCGGCATACATTTGACCAACTTGGGCGGATCTTTCTCCCACTGGACCTTCAACGACGTATCGTTCGGATCATCGCCATCCTTGGCCACCCACTGCGGCACAAACCCCTTTAATGCCTTAATATCCTTCCCACGCTCATCCGAGTACTCCAAGTTGACACTCGGCACCACAGCAATCTTGCCATACCCCGCCTTCCACATCTCCTTGCAGAAGATCTCCGGCTCGCCCTGGAAGCACTCTTCCTTTTTCGGGCCACGGAAACCCATTGCGAGCTCCAGCAACGGTTTCGCCGTGAACGCCGTCGCACCGTTCCAGCACGCAAACACTTGGAAAGCTTTGTGCTCGTTGTATCGCTCCCGCGCCACCGTGTTGTTCCAGAACAGGTTCCATGCTGAATCCCAGTTCCCGTCAGGCGGGATGTTGAAGAATGTGTCCCCAGCCATGTCACGCGCAATCCACACATCGTAGAATGTGGGGTGTTCTCCGACATAAGTCCAATCCATGGCACACACCATGTCGGCGGACTGGAAAGCGCGCTGGTGGATGAGCTCGAGGATATCTTCCTTACAGATCGCGACGTCGTTGAGGAAGACGACTGTCGTAGAAGCATCGTATTTCTCGGGCTGAGACATCAGGGGCTTCACAGCCAAGTTGCGCAACTGAGCGAGGATCTCAATGCGGGCTCCGGCGGTGGGGTTTAGGTCGGAGGAATTAAAATAGTATGTGGCGCCCATGCCCTCGATTTCTGCGCGCAGCAGCTTCAAGATCTCAAAGGTCCCGTCGGTGGAGCGGCCCTCGACTATCGATAGAGCACAGTTCTCGGGGCCGAGGAAGCGTATGGCTTCTATGGTTGAGCTGAGTAGCCTTGGGAGAAGGCTGACGCACTGATGTAGGTCGATAGCAAAGAAGTATTTTGGTCGCACGGCGCGAAAGGACGGCTTCTCCGCCTTCGATGTGAGGTAGTCGTATCTTTTGCCATCAAAGGCTGGGCACTCCATCCGAGGGATGCTGGTGTCGTCAGGCGTCATAATAGACTTTATGTAGGCCGGGGCCATTTCGAGTAGTGTTGCATTGCCTTCTCGCAAGTTCGGCACCAGGCCATTGACAGGCTTTCCACTGGCATCTTGGGGAGCTGCTCAGGAGGCGTCAGTACTCAATTCCGCTGCTTAAACCAACCAACGGGCTTACCTGTAGAATTCGAAGGTGGGCTCTTCAGAGTTGGCGATAGTCTTTGCGACCATGAGCTAACAAACTCCCGCGGAGACGACGAGCCAGAAAGGTAAGTGGCGCTGATCAGAATTGACACTACAGCGAAGCACAGGCAGATGGTTGAGACCAGGACCCTGAGTTTCCGGGACATGGTCCGTTGAGATGTGGTTGTTGTAGTAACTGAGGATTCATGTCGATATGGTGTTCATGGTAGCTATTGCGCGCTTATTTAAAATACCAAGACGATATAATTGACAGCAGCATGCGACGCTGCCCTGGCAGGTGGATAAATGGCGTGGTTGCCTGCAGAGGCGGTGGGCTTCCAAATTCGGCCTGTCGGCCTGTCAGGGAGGGCGAGGCTGCTTCCGCCGCTGGTTAGTGGCGGCTGGCGTGTGGGCCACAGGGTTAAAGCTGCCAAGGAATCGCCTGGACTAATCACCGTCTGAGTTTAAACGCTCATAGTTGACGCGAGCCGCCCATGGCTTTCATTTGGAACATACGGAGTAGAGCGGCCATAGGAACGACCCCGTACTGGATTATCTACCCATAGTATGGAGACTCTACACGTAGACTACTGATACTCGATCCACTGCGTTACTCAAAATAACAACATCCAACAGGAGCTTTCCCGTACAGCGTTACAGAAGTTGTTGGATGGGAAATGAACCCCTCAGAAGTAAGTATACATATGTAGGTGCGCCCACTTCTCACTCTTAGGCCTATATGTCAAGTTTCATTCTCTGTCTATCTCTCTATTATACTTTCGTTGTTCGTCATTGAAGTATTGATGATCTTTTCCTATTCATTATGAGGAGCCTGGTTATTTCCCTCGTTTTTATTTCTTTTCAATGTTATAACTTAGTCGAGGCATCGACCACGGCACGACCAGGCCAGAAGCTCATGCAGGCATCGAGCTCTAACTCAACCGTTGGATTATTTGCACCGATTTTGGGACTTTTTAAGAAGCGCCAGGAGAATCTTAAAGCATCTACATGCGGATATGGCGAGGGAAGGGTAGACCATCCTCGTACTGCGGATATAGGCTTCGACTGCCGCGTCGACATACAGAAACAGATATGGGGCTTCTGTCCCACTACTGTCATAGCAGCAAGTGACTGTGGGCTTGCAGGTGCATGTGTTGATAAGCATGCCTGCTCTACTGGATGTGGCATCTTGGGAGATTCCACTGTCACAACCTTTCAATGGTATGTGTTGATGCTCTATTGCGCTGTATTATTCGAAGCTGACAAGCTCTATTTAGCACGGCACCGGGCGGCGACTTTTGCTCAACTGCGCTTCTGACTGCAGGTCCGGATCAAACGTACGCGTACATTGCATGTGCGAACACACCTAAAACGGACCACTTGTTGGCGTCGCCTACGTCGTTTATCAAAACGCCAACTCCAACGAAGACTCCTACACCCGCCGAGAAATCCACCACTATCCCCCCAACTACCTCTACCACGCCCTCTACTACGCCCTCATCCTCGAGCCCGTCCTCAAGGCCCTCTTCTGACTCGTCTGAATCCGACTCTTCTAAATCTTCATCTACAGACCATATCACGTCGCCTCCACCAACTGGTGCAGCGATATCTGCACCAACGAAGCTGGTGTCAGATGAATCACCGTCTACAACATCATCTGATGCCGCCGCCCCTCCACCTTCCCCTAACAATATCGGCGCTATTGTCGGTGGAGCAGTAGGAGGCGCCGCCCTAATCTGCTTCCTTATCGTCGGCATCATGTTCTCGAGGAAACGCCACCGTGACCGTGAGCCTACACAGCCCTCGCCATCTATGGGGAAGCCCGAAATCTCAGGGCCCTTTCACTTCCCTGATATGCAGAATTCTCGAAACGCGAGTGTGAGAAGCACCGACAAGTTTGACCCGTACGCTAAATACGAGGTATATGCGAATCCGTATCATCGCATGCAGACTCCTCCTTCGAGGCGGTATACTCCTGTCGAGCTGTCAGCGTATAGGATGACGCACAGTCCGTATGAGCTTGGTTAATGGGGGAGGGGTTATGGTATGGCATGCTGAGCGTTCCGGTTATGAGACCCACGAATTCTTTAAATTTTAGATAATATACATGTACAATTACACTACATACGTGAGCCGACGACAGCATGGGGACGATGATTTATAATAAGTGATTTGCTGCTATATATGTCAACAAACACAGCACAACCACCCGGCAATCGCTGTCTCTCTAAAAACCAGTTTGCCATTCCAACGCCAGTCCAATGCTAATTCGTACACGCCCAAAGAGGCTCGTTTCAAAAACCCCATCATCATCTGGTATACCGCAATACACAGTCCACGCCATTCCGCCCCCCAAATCCACGCCCAGTCTCCGCCACTTGTCATCATCTCCTTTAAATCCCCATTGAGTCTATCTGGTTCCTTAAACCGGCAATGCGAACTTCTTGCCCTTCATGACCTTCGTGTAGTAGATCCAGAAGAAATCACTGTACAGCACGGTCTGCACGAGCCCTGCCAAGACCGAGATCTTGTCAAAGTGCCCATTGGACCAGTACCTATAGATCCAGTTCGGGATGTACAGCGCGCGGTAGATACCCAGCGCAAAGATGTAGTGCACCGTGATGGTATCCGCCTCGCCCGTACGCTGCAGCATGAACAGCTGCGGCAGGATCGCCACGCTCTCAAGCCAGATGCTGAAGCTCCAGAGGATTTCGGTGAAGGTGTATTCCGGCGGGAAGAGGACGCCCAGGACGAGGGCTCCCAGGAGGAGGTATTGGACGCGGAAGGTGTCGAGGGGGGCGGATTGAGTGGGCTTGTAGGTTGTCATCATCAGGTAGAGCGTGTAGCCCGAGGAGGAGATGAAGAGGATCTTGAAGATGCTGTTGTAGTAGCTGTGGGTGAAGGTCGTGAAGATATCTGTGGGACGGGCTATTAGTGGAAACGCCTGGCTAGGGGGCGAGGGGAGGCATACCAAGGTAGCGCGTCACGTAGACAATGAGGTATAATGCTTGCGATTTGAACGAGATTCCGGCACAGCTCTGGGAAAGTTGTCAGTTTGGCTTCCAAGTAAGCGCGTCGCAGTGGGGAAAGGCGCCTCACGTTCGTCCTTATCATCTTATCCAGCAGGATCAATATCGAGAGCAAGTGGGAAAAATCTCCTGCGCAAATATTAGCTCTTCATCCCATGACGACTTCCACAAAATAAAAGATGCGTACCCAGGAGACGGAACAAATTCATAATGGCGGTTTGATGGCGCAGTGCCCGTCACAATGGGATATGTGTTTCCTCCAAGCAATTTACAAGTCGCGAGATTTCAACGGCTGGTCATCGAGTGCGCTGGGATGGTGTTGGAGAGCAGTGTTCAGCAGTTGCGAGGCAGTTGATATATCGCGTCCTGAATTGGACACGGGGCAGCTCGCGATGCTTGCGGATCCCTGGGACGGGAGCGGATGAATATTGTTCCTCCAGGGCTGAGCTAACCCCTCCAGAACACGTGCATAGGGGTTGAAATGACAGAGGATAGAAGTTAATGACGAAGATAATAGTTAATAGATGTGTTGTTTACGGAAAATGAGCATAATAATGTTGTGTTAGGAAAGGAGAAGTGAGAATTTCGGGCATATATTTGCTTTCCAATGGCTCTCGGCAGCCTTGAGAACAGTGGCCATGAACATGACCTGCACTTATCAACTGATCGACACGAGCATAACTGTAAAGACAAATACTGTTGGTTTGACGCGTTAATTATTCGACTATGCTCTGGAGTATCTAGCTGCAAGTCTCTATCAAACCACACCCCCCTTTCGCCTCCATTTTTATGCAAACCAGCCATCCATAAAGAAGGCCCCGTAACAGAGACCTATCCACAGGCCGTATCCATCCTCGATCCGATCCTTGGTCATGACCTCCCGTCAGGCCACCTAGATTCCATCATGAACCGTATCATGCGAGTCGTAATGCTTGTAGTACAACAATGAGAGAAAAATAAAAAATGTGCAGATAAATCCACACTACGATCGTAATCTTGGTATCCCACAAGACTCCCTTGAAAAAACCCCACGGAGACACCTAGATAGCCAATGCCGAACGAGTAATAGCGCGGCAAGCAAAAGCGTAAAGAACGAGACATGTGAAGAAAAAACGCGCTGTCTTTTTCCATATATTTCAACTTTTATCCGCCGTAAAGAGTCTGTTGATACACCGGCCGTCAATCCTTTGACATCGGTAGAAAACGTTGGAAACTCCTATATCGCAATTACAGGCCTCCCTCCTGAGCCCCTCCACGATGCGCACCGCGTCCGCCGCGTGCTCCAGGCTGTCCGTTTCCACCAAAGTGTCCACGGCCTCTCATGCCACCACGTCCGCGTCCGCGGCCACGGTAACCGCCACGGTATCCATTATCGACGCTTCCCTGTCCGAAGGTCTCGAAGTTCTTCTTCTGCTCTTCACCGCGCCACTCACGGCCGCCTGGGCGCCTGCCAGAGGAGTCGCCCTCTGCGCGGTCCTTGCTCTCGCTGGACAGATCGTCAAAGAAGGAAGACGACTTGTTGTACGATCCTGTCGCGTTTGTCTCTGGTGCTGCTGCCTCTTCAATTGGGCTTTCTGCAGGCGAAGTGCCAGCAATCGCTTCCTTGACAAGATCTTGCTTGTTGAACTTGGCGTTGGATGACTCAAAGTCAAAGTCATCCTTTGGAACCTCCACCTTGCGGGCCTCCTGGCGAGGTCCTCCACGGCCTCTCGTTGCACCGCCACCACGTCCGCCAAATCCGCCGACGCCTGGTTGACGGGGAGCACGAATCGTGTCGTTCGTTCTCATTTCGTTGACCTTTCTAGTCAGGTTGTCAATTGCGTTGCCGTTTTGCTGCTGACCGTCGACAGGTGGAAGCTTGGCCATGGCCGCGGCGACCGCGGCAGTGGCAGCTTGAGTAGCATCCTCAACAGCAGAGCGAGCCAGAGCATTGACTGCTGGAGTGGGAGCCTTGGTTGTCGCAGCATGGGCTTTGGCAACACTTGGGCTTGCGAGAGGGACGGCAGGTGGGATCCTGCCCTTGGGGCCGGTTGGAGCGGTCTTGGTAGCAGCAGGGCCAGCCGTGGCAGCTGGAGCCTGCTTAGCACCGGCCGAAGGAGCTGGGGCCTGGACGGGCGATCCCTTCAACTCGACGGGCGCTTGCTGTTGCTTTGGTCCCTTCCCATGGGGCGCTTGTGCAGCTGGGGCCTGGCCACTCAGGCTCTTTGGCTCAACAGACTTATCCGCTGGGCCGGGCGTTGTCTGCTGTCTGTTTCCACCTGGGCCGATTGGCGCGGGCTTATTCTGCTGCGGAAATTGCTGGTTTGGTCCGGGTGGGCCTGGGGGTCCTCCTGGAGGTCCTCCTGGAGGCCCTGGAGGGAATGGTCCATAAGGTCCGTACGGGAACGGGCCTGGCTGAGGGAATCCTTGTCCTGGGGGAGGGTACCATCCTGGTGGTGGTGGTGGGTAAGGCATGCCAGGAAATCCAGCTCCGGGTGGCAGTGGGCCTCCGCGACCCCATTGTCCTGGGCCACCTGGGGGTGGGTAGAACTGAGGAGGGTACTGTTGCTGTTGTTGGGAGGCAGGGCCGGCTGGGTTCTGCTGGCCTTGGTTCTGTGGCGGCCCCGGCTGTTGTTGGAACTGTCGTCCACCTTGCCCTGGGGGCCCCGCTGGCTGTTGAGGAGCTTGCTGCTGCTGCTGCTGCTGAACTGGACGAGATCCCGACTAAGCATGTATGTTAGCTTTGAAACATTATATTTGATAAAATTAGTGAATGATGTTTGTATAGATCAGAAGGAAGGCAACGGAAATCTCCACATGGGGTTTGCGCTCTCGGAGAAGTAATGGTTTACATCCGGAATTTTTCGTCATCTCAGGATGTGCTGTGACTTGGGGGGAGTCTGCGTAGGTTGTAAATGGGGTGGTAAACGTACACCTAGAATGGCAGGGTCATTTGGCACCTGTGGCGGCTTGTTCTCCTTCGCAGCTGGAGCTTCCTCGATCCGCAAGTCTTTGACATCACTGCCACGGAAGACAATGTACTCGTAGATGCTATCACTGGCCGCAATCTCCTCGTCTGGGTTCCCCTTCCTGCCCTCAGTACCAAAAGAGGTGACGTTCTCGAGTGCAACAGTCGATGTCTCGGAATTGATCTCATGCAAAGTGCCTACATAGCTGCAGCCGCGGTGGTCAGTTGGGTCCGTTGGGGCATTGCAATTGGACCCTATTCGTACCGAATATCGCTCCTCGAAACAAGGGATATGCGTGATCTGTGAATGTTCGATTAGCTGAAGGATTCCTATACGTTGGTTCGTCTAAGCTGTGGTTTGGAGGCTAAAGCTTACCCGATGAACTCGGACATGGTCGAACTGGGTCGCGCCGCTCCTCAGCGCAAGTGAAACGAGGCAGTACTATATCAAGCGATCTGAAATCAAATTCAGAGCGAGAAAAAAATAAAGTAATATGGGCGCGCCGGTCCAGAAGCGTATAGAATGAAGACGGTGAAGATCGAACGTTGAGTGGTGTTGAAGGAAGAGGAGAGTTGGTCACTATGGGTCGGTCTCGTTGGAGCGGGCTTGCGGTTGAAGTTTGTGCGCGGTGGTGGATTCCGCGGCGCCAAGACCAAGGGATGGTAAACGTAAACGCCAGTTGCCAGACAACCCAACCACCCAATTAAATGCGATAAAATGACGAGGCTGAGCTTAACCTCGTCTAGCAAGCAGCAAATCCAAGCGGCAACTTTCAGCCTTGTCCATCAGCCCTGCGCTTAATGAGTGAACTGGGGCGACAAACTCACATGGAAGACCAAACAACCTCACATGTTTGTGGTCTGACTTGTCGAAGAAAATGTCGACAGAGCCGTCAAACAACGAAAAGCTTTTTGAGGAGCTGGACTCTTACAATTGGGACAAAGATGCCGAATTCCAAGTAAGTTTACACATCTCAAATTCATCTCAATTCAATTCCCATTTACTGACGTTCGCAAGGCTGGCCTCTCCGCCATCCTCGGCCCAAACCCAAGCCCCTCCCAGCTGAGAGACCTCACCATCCGCGCCCGCACATTCTACTACGCGCGCAAAACAAACCAGAAAATCGACTTCGACGCGTACAAGGCACATCTTGCTTTGCGATCCCCCGACGAGTTCCCGGCGCCAAAGCCGAGCGACGCTGGAGAGTCGACCCCGCTTCCACAAACCGGCGGTGCGGCCAACGCCGACCCCAACCCTTCGTTCCCAACGTCGTTTGCGGATATCGTTGCTCTCATTAACAGCGGTGCCCCGATACCTGGCATCATGGACATTCCACCTACAGTGCTCGCTGATAAGGCGACGCAGCCAGCAGCTTCTAGGCGGAAGAAGCCATGGGAGACACAGGAGGAGCCGATCATACCGGAGGGCGAGGGAACATTTGGCAGCGATAGAGACCGCATTATACCACAGGAAGAAGCGAGCCCTTAATGGGAATTGATTACGAGGCAGTGTAGTTACAGAGAAATGGGTTATATAAAATCGTATAGTTATAGATGTAGTGATGCAAGCAGCGCTACGCTGCTATTAGAGCTAGAAACTACGCGGAACAAAGAATTAAAATGCTATCTTTGTTGTTATATTTACCCCTTGCCTTAATTAAGGTCTTTATACTTATTATCACCTTGCCTTATCTTATATTAAGTCTTTGTCCTTTGTATTATGCCTATGTAAAAATAATAGACTGGTATCTCTTAATGTGCTAATTCCTTCGCTAGGATAGAAGCCGAATGATTAAAAATGTTGTAAAACAGCCTGCTGCGCTGTATAATAATCGCTGTCCTGTTGCTGCCATGAATGAATTAGTAGCTAGAGCCACTAATTAAAGCTTCTAGATCTGATGTCGCTGTAGATTCAGTTTCCCGCATCTGAACACTGCATTGTTGACAGCAAGTAATGAGCAATAAGCACCGAGCCTAAACGAACTCCGTGTCAGGTAGTGTAACCAACAACGCCTCGCTAAAAGCAGTGCATGTAAGGAGCTGCAGTCTTTAATCAGATCTCTGAAACACCACTCCTTAGCTCCCTAGGGCTAACTCTCTCCCTCTAGTCCTCATCATCTGAAAGAAAAGCCCCTAGGCCATTTCTTCTCCTCTTGCTAGCCTGCTGCTGATCAGACACATGTGAGCTAGTCGAAGGCGAAGGCGGAGCGCTGCGCTTATTTCCCGCGAGCTTGGCCCTAGACACGAGAGGAGAATCTGTCCTAGACGCACTGTCTCCGCGATTCGAGGCAGCTTCGGTCTTAAGCGCTTGAACTTGATAATCTAGAGCATCGAAT
Source organism: Pseudogymnoascus sp. VKM F-4516 (FW-969) (assembly GCA_000750815.1). NCBI lineage: Eukaryota > Fungi > Ascomycota > Leotiomycetes > Thelebolales > Thelebolaceae > Pseudogymnoascus > Pseudogymnoascus sp. VKM F-4516 (FW-969). The sequence goes on along the minus strand of JPJZ01001190.1, from coordinate 96,533 downwards.
TCGCCCATCATCGTGCCATAGTTCTCCGTGAGGATATGGATTACTTCTTTCACGGATTGCACCTTTCCATCCTCATCAAACTCAATCATGTGCTCGATGCCCTCGATCTGTGATTGCAACCGTTTGGAGGCTGCTTCGATCTCTTGTTTGAAGGTTTCGGATAACGATTCGATCCGCTCCGTCATCTCTTTTCTAAAGGCTGCATCATCTTCGTTGCTTCCAGCGGCCTTAGAACCGTCTGCCTGGGTTTGTAGGCCTGCGATGGACTTTCGAACGCCCTCCGTAAAAGTTGTCATTTGCAAGTCAATCCGCTGCTGCCTGCCCTGAATCGCGTCTAGGGCTTCTTGAATGTAGCCAATGCTCTTATTGTGGTCATGTTGGATGCCTTCCGCGACCCCCATGCGGGCTTTCACGTCCGCAAGTTGACTTTCAGCGCGAGCAAGATTAGGGTATACCGCCTGGAGTTGCCCAACCATCTGCTTACACAGGGTATCTGTATATATGTTGTTCATGCGCGTATCTAGGCTCCGAATCCCCATGTTTATTCCAGCTTCAAACTGCTTGCTTTCGGCCAGCTTGGCACTTATATCTGCCACCTGCTTTCTCAAGTCACCTAAGGCTGGGCCCCAATCATATGCTTGCTTAGAAGTGCCATTTTGGAGGGAAGCTGTTGGAGGCGCCGAGGCTGCATTTTCTGTTCCGTTATTTGAGATTAAAGCCCCGGCGGCCTTTAATTTCGCAACATCAAATTCCAGTGCTCCAATTCTCCTGGACAATTGCAGTTGCTCATGGGACGTGGCCCCTTGTTGAGTCTGAAGTGCTTCAATGTTAGCTTTCAATCCATTGCCATTGCCATCCCCAGCCGTTGATTTTGTAGCCTCAGCAGATTTCAAAGCGGCAAATGCAGATTTGAGATCCCCAATGCTCCTTTGAAGATTCTCAACCGACGGGACGCCCTGACTTTCCTCTAGTAATTCGAGGTCCGCTCTTAATTCATCTACCCTAGTTGCCATTTTTAAAACGTTTTTCTTGAAATCCTCTAACACTGACCCATGCGCTGCATCAGAAACATCTTGTGATTCCTTGATCTCGGTAATGCTTTCGCTCAGCCTTTTCTCAAGCGCATCAATCCGTTGGATTATTGAGCTTGTAGCGTCAGCGCTATGAGACGCAACAGAAGTAACGTTCTTTTGGGGCCTAGTGGCATTCAGCAATCGAGGACTGTGTGAGGAAGTCTCCAGAGCCTTGATCCGCTGATCGTGGTTGCCAAGGTCGTCATCAAAATCACTGACGTTGCGCTGTATCTGCTCAAAGTTTTCTTGTATTTTCAACATGGCGGTTTGCGCTCTTTCGATGGCATCAATTCTTGGTGGGAGCTCTGAACTTGAAGCAAGCTGCATCTGCTGTTGTTGTATGGTCAGCATATTATTGGTTTGTGCTTGTTCGACTGCTTCGATTCGGGAGATGAGCTTCAAATTTGACGAATGGTCAGCAGCAAGTTGAGTTTCCACGGACTGAAGCCGTAGGAGAGATCTCTCATCTTCTGGAGGGGAGGCGTCGTTTGAATGGCCATTGACCGGTCCACCGGTAATCTTCTTGATGGCAGCCTTGTGTTCTCGCAACTGGTCTTGCTGCTGTACTAGCTGATTTTTATTATAACCAGTGTTATTCTTGAGATCGAGTATGTCTCCTCTCATCGAAGCGAGGGCTGAATTCGTGGCGACTACTTGGTCGCGAGAGTCGTTTCTTATCCTCTCTTCGGTACCTTTAAGACGCAATTCTACTTCCGTCTGAAGTCTCCGGTTCTCGGCTTTCAGTTCCTTCACCAGCCTACTTTCAGCTTCTGAAGATCCCTCCTCGGTGTCAGCGCCAGACCTAACTGATCTTCCTCCACCTCTGGAAGAAGTAACGGAATCAAAGTGTTGCGCCACGACGGCCTTGGTGGTGGAAATGTTGGCATCGGCGTCTTTCAACCTTCCATCCAAGGCTTCAAGCGCCGACTTCTCTTTGGCATATCTTTCTTTTGCTCTTTCTGCCTCAATAGGAAACTGGGCATGGTTAGGCCTCCCCTTCTCGTATATAGATTTTGCCTCATCGTAGTCCTGTCGTGCCCTTTCCCGTTTGACCTGTAAAAGCTGTTTTGTCGTCGTCCAATCGGTCAACAGCTGTATCGATGACGCAAACTCATCGCCTAGTCCGCGCCCAGAAGGGGTTGTAGGGGTTGAAGGGGTCGATTTGTATGGTTGTGATAATGGTTGACGAAAGCCATGCTCGCTTGAGTCTCGAGACAAAGAATCGCCATTGTCTGTGCACCTAGTTAGCCCGGGCTTTATGCTCTTCTGAAAGCAAATTGTATTCACCTTTGTCGCGGCCACGATATTCCCAAGATTGACTTCGATCAGGGGGGCTGTTCAGGTAGTGCTCTGCTGCGGTGGTGCGCCACTCTCGCTCTCGCTCATCACGGTCACCATGATACCGGTCTTCATGGTATGATCCACGCCCGCGACCACCTCGAAATGGGCCTCGGGCGCCACGCCGGCCTCGATATGGACTCCCCCGCTCAGGATGCCGCGAGTCCCAGTGAGGGCGGTCTCCTGCCATACTCGCACAGCTAAACGTATGATTATTCGGCAGTCATATGCGGCTGATCATGAATGATCGAGAGACCGGCGATAAGACGTGGGCGTTGGCAACATTCGAGGAGGAGGACCCGGGGACCAATGCTGGTTTTATATGAAGTGTTGCGCCTAAGGGTTTGGACGTTAGCTGGCGCACTATTCGGCTGCTAGACAAATGAATATAATACCCAAATGAATTTACTCCGAATTCAGTTACAGAGCACTTTCAGTTCAGTACTGTGCAGTACAGGAGTGGACCCTTGACAGACGTTTCTTGAATGAGACAAAGGCGACTTGACGAGGGGTATCGTAGTTGTCGCAGTAGTCTCTGTTCAGGCGCTCTTTGAGTTTGACTGTAAGGAGTAGAGAGGAAGAAGGGAGTTCAAGACGATTTGTTGGTATTATACAGGAGGAGATCGAAGCAAGAGAAAGTTGAGGGTGATATGCAGTTTATTGTGTCAGTCGCAAACAGCAGCCAATTGTATCTTGCGGTGGCTGCAGGCACAGGCTGAAAATCAACCAGAACAATTTAAAAAGTTAGAGCAGTCAAGAGTTGTTGCAGAGCAGAGTACTGTGTAGTCAAGGTATCCCAATATATATTCCGAAGCCTGAATTTAATCTGTATGGCTTGTGTGGGAAGCCGGCGGCTGTTGAACATGTCGCATAGAATAATTATATTATACCATATTGGTCTATAACGCGTCGATCGCGTACAGTGCAGTTTGTTGTAGTATGACAGGTGCGTTTGGCGCGATAACCGTACTACGATGGGTGGGTGGTGGTAGGCTGGTGGTAGTAGCTCCGCCTGTAATAATCTTTAAATCGATCTTCACCACCATCACCACCTACGCCCGCTCACCATTCCACATCCTAACCTCCTCTATACCCCAATCAACTCCACGACATGGCTACAGTAAGTTCTGCATACTCTTTCAATCATATACTTGGATGCTGACTCTATCCAGACAATCCAGACCGTGCCTCAGAGCAAAGAGCTCCGGGGCATGAACCTGATTGCGGCGCATTCGCATATTCGCGGCCTGGGTGTCGACACAGATACTTTGGAGCCCCGGGCAGCGTCGCAAGGTCTTGTGGGACAAGAAAAGGCACGGAAGGCCGCTGCGATTGTGCTAGAGATGGTCAAGCAGGGAAAGATTGCAGGCAGAGCCCTGTTGATCGCAGGACCACCAAGGCGCGTTTCTCCAACCCATTCCTGCTTTGTTGACTCTCCCAAGATATTGCAGAGAATGTAGACTCGAGGCGCTGAACTAACCGGCCTATAGCACAGGAAAGACAGCTATTGCTATGGGCATGGCCCAATCTCTCGGCCCCGACGTCCCTTTCACGATGCTCGCCTCCTCCGAAATCTTCTCCCTCGAAATGTCAAAGACCGAAGCCCTCACACAATCATTCCGCAAATCAATCGGAGTGCGCATCAAGGAGGAGTCCGAGATGATCGAGGGTGAGGTCGTCGAGATCCAAATCGACCGCTCGGTGACCGGAGCCAACAAGCAGGGCAAACTCACCATCAAGACAACCGATATGGAGACCATCTACGACATGGGCACGAAGATGATTGATGCCATGACCAAGGAGAGAGTCCAGGCTGGCGACGTAATTTCCATCGACAAGTCGTCTGGCAAGATCAGCAAGCTCGGAAGGAGCTGGGGCAGGTCGAGAGAATATGACGCCATGGGCGCCGATACCAAGTTCATCCAGTGCCCCGAGGGCGAGCTGCAGAAGCGCAAGGAAGTCGTGCACACCGTCTCCCTCCACGAAATCGACGTCATCAACTCGCGCACCCAAGGCTTCCTCGCCCTCTTCTCCGGCGACACCGGCGAGATCCGCAGCGAGGTCCGCGAGCAGATCGACCAGAAGGTGGCTGAGTGGAAGGAGGAGGGCAAGGCTGAGATCGTGCCCGGTGTCCTCTTCATCGACGAGGTCCACATGCTCGACATTGAGTGCTTCTCTTTCATTAACCGCGCGCTCGAGGACAAGCTCGCCCCCATCGTCATAATGGCCAGCAACAGGGGTAACTCCCGCATCCGCGGAACCACCTACAAGTCACCCCACGGCCTCCCGCTCGACTTCCTCGACCGCGTCGTCATTGTCTCCACACACTCTTACGGCAAGGAGGAGATCCAGCAGATCCTCTCCATCCGCGCCCAAGAAGAGGAAGTCGACATCTCCCCCGATGCCCTCGCACTCCTGACCAAGATCGGGCAGGAGGCCGGCCTGAGATACGCTAGCAACCTGATCACCACGAGCCAGCTGATTATGGCCAAGCGCCGTGCCAAGCAAGTCGGCATCGAGGACGTGCAGCGCAGCTTCCAGCTCTTCTACGACTCGAGCCGCAGCGTCAAGTTCGTGCAGGACTACGAGAAGAGGCTTATTGGCGAGCAGGGCCTCGTCGAGATGAACTTCACTAATGGCCACGGCGAGGCGATGGAGCTGTCGTAGGCAGAGACTGGGATGGGGACAACAAGGGCCTGGCAGGTTACGGATGGGTGAATGAGGAGTTCGGAGAGGCGAATGGATGTGTTTGTATACTAGCACTGGGCGTCACGGAATGCAAAAGGGCTGAACAGCACGACAACGGGCGGGTGGCCGATGTTTGTTAGATTAGGCATGTTCAAGCGTAGCAAAATAAAGAATTTTAATTTTTAAGAGTAAGAGGTAATATTGACTCCTGAGTCCTAGTGATCTATATGATATAGAAGAACCTCCTGAAATAAGCGCCTGTCCTAGTAAGCTCCGTGAATTCAGAAATATGCGCCTATCCGGAACCCCGTGAATATAGCAAGATGGCTGCCTCGCAAATAGCTAACAATGGCGAAAGTAACACCGCATTCAGCTGCCAATGCAAAAAAAAACCCAGGGTATCACTTCTTCTTCTACTCAACTCGCAGCAACTTAAACGCCTCTTTCCATCCCACAACGGAGATGTGATTCCACTCCTCCCCCTTCAGTTTCTTCTCCGAGTACCACTCCAGCGTACTGGACTTCCCCACCTTCTCACTCTCCTGCGGCCCGTCAACCCCCTCCATCGGATCCCCACGTCGCTGCCCGGGCGTCATAGGCGTAACAGGCGTCAGCACACCACCAGGTGACACAGAAGCTGCAGCACTCTTCACCTCCCCGTCCTCCGCACCCCTAGATCCACTGCGCGATCTAGACACCGACGCAGTTCCTTGACTCGCCGACCCATCGCGACGCACCTTGTAGACTTCCTTATCCTCCGGCGGAATGTAGCCAGGCCGGATATTAAGCTCGTTCCGTACTGTGCCGGATACACGTATTGACCGCGGCACAAAGCGGGAACCTGTTTCGGACGTTACGATGCCTGCGTTTGATGCCTGAGAGAGCTGAACATCAGTGTCGTTGTTTTGGGCTGTGGTACTGGCGTCCGCAGGTGGAGGGTCAGGTGCTACGACTTCTGATATAACAGGTGGTGCGTCTTCCATGGTGACATCTTCCGTGGTTTGGATCGGTATGTCTGATTTCGTCGCAACTGGAGAGAGTGGAGCCGGCAGAGTCTTAGCTGTGATTGGTGAAGCCCCTTTACCCTGTCCTTCGCTTTTGTCCCTGTTTTTCTCGTAGATGTTGTACAGCTTGGCTGCGAGGTCGTAGTTGCCTTTGGCTCTGCCCATGAATTCCTCTGCCTCTTTGCGCGAGGCGCCCGTGCCTAAAATAAACCTAAGAAGCTCTGGATCTATGCTGACGTCGATTTCGTCGTCGTCTGGCTCTTCTGGGTCCAAGTCATCTGCCTCATGCTCATTTTCCTGTTCGCCAGTCTGTGTGGATTCAGCCTCGTGGTCATCGTTTGCTCCATCTACAGAAGCAAAGGCGCTGTGATTCCACCTTGATCTTTTAGGACTCTTAGAGGAAGGTTGATCCTGTGACTTCTTGTCCGAAGGAGACTTTGTGGTGGAAGGCTTTGATGTTTCTGTCGCTTGTGTAGTGCCACCTACAGCCTCGTGCTCTTCGGGGTTTGTGTTCGAAGCAATGGCAATGAATTTGCGAAATCTATTCAAGTGGGTCACTGACCAGTATGCGAAGTAGCCAAGAAGCCCACGGTCGTCAGATGACTTGATCGATTCATCGGCAAATACCAATAGGGAATGGGCCTTGTCCGGTTGAATGACCGCATCGAGATCTCTTTCCCTCTCGTTCTTGGGGCGGATAAGGTCGCCCACCACGTTCATAAGATCAAAGCGATCTTGGCAATGCTTCATTGATAGTCCCTTGTTGGCAGCAAGAATATCCTTTTCGGAATCCGTAAGGCCGCTTAGAAGGGAGTCTAGTAGCTCATTCCTACGATCGGCAGCTCGTAGCGCTTGGTTCTGTACGAACTCATATACACCATGGCATACAAACAACTTCCATGTTCCTGTCGAAGCCTTTTTATTCTTCACAAACCAGTTCAAGAAGAATAAGGCCATTTTTGGCTCTCCAGATAGGAACCCCGGTGTGAGGCATACAGTGCCCCCTTGAGGAAAGAGCCTCGAAAAGAATCTGCCGCGCGGGAAACTTTCATTGACGCACCACACGTTGTTCAATCCGTTGAATAAAAATTTCTGGAGTTTTGGATACCTCGGAATCAAGGAGATCATCGTTTGGTGGATAATCAGGCTCCCTGCCTCTGGGGCATTAGCCGTGTACCCCAAGAATTGTTGCCAAGCCCCTGCTTGCTGGCAGGTATATATCCTGCACTCCTTGTTGGATTGTTGTAGCCAGGCAACTATATGCTCCGCGATTGGTGCTGCCATGTTAGGGAACAGGAGAAAGAAGAAGTCTCGAGTGCTTTTCTTGTTGACTTGGTGGAGAACCTTGTAACTGAGTCCAAATATTGCTTCGTTTACAAGATGATAGTTCTCATATCCCTCGATTTTCATTTTCGACATTCTGCTTTCTGCCTCGTTATTATAAGAGTCGCAGACAATTTTTGACGGCGCCGTGAATGAGAAAAAGGAGAGTTCGCCACTGTGTTGAAGCTGGATACTATACTCGATGAATTTCCATTCTTCGCATCGTGTCGGATATATAACGATATTGAGTGAATCAAAGTTATAAAGCAGTCCAGAAATGTTAACTCGTAGATAGTCGGCTAATGCAGAGATGGTATCTTGATCTTTCTTTTCAGCTCCAGTGGCCACGGTGACCATCCCTCTTGCTAATAGGGTGGGATTCAGCTCGGACTTCAAATTATCGATATCGGTAGACCGACAGATGTGCTTGAAGGCTGGACCTTTGATTTGGAGTTGTTGGAGCGCAGACCCCCAGATCATGCTATGGACATTGACGTCAATAAATGTTAGCATAATAGGGTCATCTTGAGCCTGACGATCCCCGAGGAATGATTTTAGAGTAGTTCCACCCAAACCATCCTGTGTCTGAAACATAGAGGTTGGCATCGGTGCAACGCAGTTTTGTTTCGCCGAGTAATTCGCCAGTGATACTTTTCTCACTGGTGCAGATGGAAGACTAGCTACCGGATCTTGCACCTCCGCATTAGTTGGGCGGTTGTGAATCGGAGTATCAGAAGTAGAGCCCATCGGTGCAGGGGATGCATGGAATGTAGCAACGGGCGAGCGCTCTGAAGATGGTGCTTTGGGGCTTGTCTGTTCTGACCGATCTCCGTGTGTTTCTTCTAGCGCGAATGAGACCTTTCTTGGATGGGAGGGTCTTTGGAGCTTCTCTGGCTTCTGCCCTGTAAAGTCTTTCCAAATTTCATCGGTGGCAGACTCCTGCTCAGGAAGTAACTCCACAGGACTAGATACCATTGGCGCTGTTGGAACTATTGAACCGAGAACTGATTGTTCGTCAAACGGTGCGGAGACAGGAGTTTGTGAGTTTTCAGCTACACCGGAGGCAGGGACGGGAGTCGGAGAGCTTTGAGACCCCGCAGAAACTGGCGCTGAGCCTCTCTTCCGGATACGACCTTGGCCTGCATATTCCGCAGGATTAATCAGACGAGGCAGTTGAGCAGGAGGACGATCCGCTAATGCCCTGGCGCCCAACTCGAATTTTCGTTCCATACTCTTGGTCGCAAATAGTTGTGGTGCCTTTGGCTCTTTGGAACGAGTTTCAGTTAAGATCCGGTTCTCTATAGTTCTTGGAGCCCTGGGTTTCGATATTGCCATGCGGCCACTCAGCCCGGTCGTACGCGGCCTTCCTCTTTGTGACTGCCCTTTTGGAGCAATGGCCGAGTGGAGGGTTGGGCCTCTATTGGCGGTTCCTTGATATCCTGTTGCACTAGGTGTTTCTATTACGGGAGCTTTGTGAACATTGTTGTTTCTCTCAACTCCGATCTTGGTAGGCCTCGCATCTTTTATATGCCGGTCTTCCCTCATGGAGTGCTCTTTGGTCGGCTTTGGAACCTGGCGCCTATCTGTGAAAGGGGCTTCTGATGAATCAGAGGCATCATTCATTACGGTATCATCGTCACGGGGAGTAGAACCATGGCGTTTTACCCGAGTCTGTCGTGATTTCTTTGGCGGAGGTATTCCTTCATAGTCCTGGACTTCAAGATAGCCCTCTTCGGCCTCATCACTGGAAGAGTCTTTGTTGTAGTCAGATCCTGCAAGCTTTGACTGTTGTGGAAGACCAAGTTTTTCTCGCCTACGTTTGCGCCTGGCATACTCTTCCTGAACCTTGTCAAACTCGTCAGTGTCTAATGGCTTCGAAAGTCCTTCTCGTTGACGCAGCTTCTCCTCTTGCCATGCCTTTAGTGTATCCTTGCTCAAGACATTAGCCTCGGGTTCCCAGGTCGATTCTTCTACGGGATACCCCTCCCACTCGATTAGGAACAGGCGATCCTCGTCGGTACCTCCTTCAGCCAGGATCCGCTTGACGACATATACATCCTCGTCACTTCCATCGTCTGAGTCTGGTGAGGGGGAACTGGATGGCATTGTCTCTTTAGGCGGCAATTGGCACAGGGCACTTGAGATTCATTGGAAGTTTAAGAGTGGCTTTGTGCTCAGGTGCAGCTTCACCTCAACATTACTCAGCTGCAACCTTCACAGCAAAGTCTAGCTCCCTAAGGTGGCCTCGTTCAGAGTATTTCTATGTCCTGTTAGGCTCTTTGAACGATATAGATATCAAAGAATGAGAATACTCACACGCACGTGACTGTTAGACTACTCCTTGTTTCCAGGGTCTAGGTATGTGTGGACACGTTATGTGCGCGTATCTCGGGCATGAAAGATCGCTGAGAGCGTCCACTTAACTCTAGGAGTTGTATTAGTGTAGACACAGTAGGAATGCCCGCGTTCGTATTGAATACCGTAAGTTCATTGTCAGTTTTCTGTTGTTGTTGGATTCCTTTATTGTGAATTCACCGAAACTGGCTAGATGATCTTAAGGTTCCATGCTGTGGCGCGGTGTGGCGCGTGTGGCGCGTGTGTGGTGCAGCACTGCGGGCTCGCCAATTTAATCGTGTTGCCTTGTCCACTACATCCACCCGGACGAAATACATAGTGTGATGCGGTGACGAACGAACCTCTCTACAACCCCTCCTCCCCCCCATCATCACCACGACATCACGACCGCCAACATGGCTAACGACGAATATGATGTAAGCTATAGCTCTTTCTCAATAGTTTGCTTGTGATCCTGCCGTTCCTATAGCTAACCTCTTCTCCAATAGTTCCTCTTTAAGGGTATGGACTGCCCCTTATGCGACCTCCGTCCTGGCCAACACAACACAACACGCACAATGCTAACTCTCCCTCAACAGTGGTCCTGATCGGAGATTCAGGTGTCGGAAAATCCAACCTGCTGAGCAGATTCACTCGCAATGAGTTCAACTTAGATTCCAAGTCCACCATTGGTGTCGAGTTTGCGACCAGGTCCATCCAGGTCGATGCGAAGACAATCAAGGCCCAGATTTGGGATACTGCTGGACAGGAGAGATACAGAGCCATCACGTCGGCATACTACAGAGGTGCTGTTGGAGCACTGCTGGTCTATGACATCAGCAAGCACCAAACTTACGAGAACGTTACGAGGTGGCTGAAGGAGCTGAGGGACCATGCTGATTCCAACATTGTTATCATGCTGGTTGGTAACAAGAGCGATTTGAGGCACCTGAGGGCCGTCCCGACTGAGGAGGCCAAACAATTCGCAAGTATGTGATATCAAACTATTGTTTCGGGAGACTCGAGCTGACACACCGCAGGCGACAACGGCCTCTCATTCATCGAGACTTCCGCGCTCGATGCTAGCAACGTTGAGCTGGCCTTCCAGAACATTCTCACAGGTAAGATCATTCAGAACAACAGCATTTTATCTACCGACAGCTAACCCCTTACCAGAAATCTACCGTATCGTCTCGAGCAAGGCTCTTGACAGCGGCGACGGAGCCCAGGCCAACATTGGTGCAGGCACAAATATCTCACTCAGCAAGCCGGCAGACGATGGTTCAGCTAAGGGAGGAAAGTGCTGCTAGGGAACTTATACCCCTTCGATTCACGGATATTGGTTGGTGAAAGAGATTGTTTGATTGATACAGCGGTGGCGTATTTACTTGTCTGTAAGACGGAAACTGGATGACAGGGAGTCGTATCTCATGATCGCCCGGCTCTGGTCTTGAGCGATGACTTTTTGCTTTGTACCGGTCTACTCAAATGGATTTTTATAATCATCCTTTGTGTTCCCTTTTTGGATTCGGCATAAGATGGGTTCTTTCACGTGTAACAGTATTTGCTGATTTTCTTGTTGATATGAACGTCTGGGGCGAACGAACGTAAATAGTGATTAAACTGTTTGTACTTCTGTCCGTATTTAACCCTATGATTATGATTCCCAGTATTCATTTATCCTCGAGCTCCGAGTCAATAACCCATAACCCATGATGCTTCGAGCTGAGCCAAATAGAGCTTGACCGTTTGTGGTTTAGCGTAATATATGCAATCTTAGCCTCGCGCTAAGATAACTCCGCCAAAAAGTTCTCGAGTTGCGATTGAGAAACTCAAGAAGATTTAGAGAATTTCGCGACTCTCGCAATTTGAAGGACACTATCACAATGGCGTCCGTTTATAAGTCATTATTGAAGCCTACGAACGGAAAGGAGGAGGGTGCAAGCAGCATAATTAAGAGAAACAAGCAAAAAGTCTTGATTCTCTCGTCAAGAGGTGTAACATACAGGTTCGAACTCTCCAGTTCATAGGTTATGCATCCAGAATACTAACAGGAAGCGCAATAGACATCGCCATCTACTTAACGACCTTCACTCCCTTCTTCCTCACAGCCGCAAGGATGTCAAGCTTGATACCAAGACAAAATTATACCAACTAAACGAACTTGCTGAGTTATACAACTGCAACAATGTCTTCTTCTTCGAGGCAAGGAAGGGAAAGGATCTTTACTTGTGGATGAGCAAGGCACCCAACGGACCAACAGTTAAGATGCACATGCAAAATTGTAAGTCTCTTTGCTATTTCTACTTTCGGGCCATTGCTCACTATATACAGTACACACTATGGAAGAGCTCCACTTCACCGGTAACTGCCTGAAGGGCTCCCGGCCAGTTCTTTCGTTCGACGCCAAGTTTGACAAAGAGCCACATCTTCGTCTCCTCAAGGAGATGTTCCTCCACATCTTCGGCGTACCTAAGGGCGCCCGTAAGGTTAAGCCGTTCGTTGACCACGTTATGGGCTTTACCCTCGCCGACGGCAAAGTCTGGATCCGTAACTACCAGATTAACGAGTCGATCCCCTCGAAAGTGAAGCCAGGAGAGGAGGAGGACGAGGCCGCCGAGGCCGCAGCAAAGAAGGCCAAGAAGGTCAAGGGCGGAGAGACCGAGGTCAGCCTCGTTGAGATCGGCCCCCGATTCGTACTTACGCCAATCGTGATCCTCGAGGGTTCGTTCGGTGGACCAGTTATCTACGAGAACAAGGAGTTCGTGTCGCCCAACCAAGTCCGTTCCGACATCAGGCAGAAGAAGGCCGGCAGGTACAACGAGCGCGCCGAGCAGAGCATCGAGAAGCTGGCGCGTCACGACGAGTTGGGCCTGCGGTCAGACGGGTTCCAGAAGCCCACGAATGGGCTGGATGCAGCTACTCTGTTTGCTTAGGTGCGGTTTTCGCTTTTGGGATGGCATGGACGGCGTTGTGGGTGTTGGGTTGAGTATAATGCGGGTTCGGTAACTATATTGTGGCACCAACAGAGCTTTATGATGACAACTGACTTTTTGTTTCGTTCCCCTTCCCATTGGTGATGTGTGATGTGTGACATGCAAGGCATTAGTGTGTACAGCATTCCGAGCTTTCCCATGCTCTTATGCTGAAGGAATACTATTTTCATCGTGCCGAGATCAGATATCATATCCTTTCCTTACCAAGCGCTGTTTCTCTTTACTCTATGGGATAACGGTGCATGAAGAGAGGTTAACATCTTCACACTATTGTGTTTCCAACTTTGGATCTAATTGGTATGTTGCTCTTCGTTTTCTTACACCCTCATGCCCTCTTATATGATGACAAATGGTCAAGAGACCAGATATATAACCCAGCTCGTTGAGGCACAAAGTGCTCTGTGAGATAAGAAACATGTTCTGAATCAGCTCAAATATTCATTTTACTTCCAAGCATCGATTGGTTTCAGAATGCTAATATTTTCACAGACATCGAGGAGAGACTGTCTCAACGACAGGAACCGTAGCAGAACAAAATGATTAAAATAAAATAAATTTATACAAATTTTCTTACTGAATCTCACTAACTTATTGGATATATATTCGTGATATATGATATGTTGAAAATATTTGTTTAATTAAATTACGGCTCATCACATCATATTAAAATGGCTTACAGTCAGAGTCAGAGCTCATGCGCACACCGGTCTTGGCACTTGGCACCCCTGTCACCTCCAAGGTATAAACAACCAACGTCGCACCCAAATCTTCTCCTTTCCTCTCCATCACACATCATGAGTAACTCAATCCCCTTTAGCCAACGCTGGCTGAGCGCAAACATCGTCAGAACTTCGCAAGATGTTCTCGGCTTTTATTATAGCCCCAACGACGGGGTCTCCAAGAGCTGAGCCTCTTATCAAAGCTCTTGACGGTGGTGTGACAGACGCGTTGCAAACGCAGTCCATCGCTCGTCAGTCAATCCATTGGAATCGAACAAACTCTGTTGCGAGACCTCTGGTTGATACTCGTTCTTTTTGTGCGAGAATTGTTGAGATAGATTGAAGATTGGGGGGGTCGAAGAGGAGGGCGAGACTGAGAAGCTGCGAAACTGTTACTCGCTGGCATTACACGCTGTTTATACACGAATTAGGCTCGTCAATAACTGTGAGTAACCTGATACTACTGCCTTGAGGTGCGCCCTCATATTCTGACTGCAATCGCTGACACAATGTAGAAGACTGAAAACCAACATATTTGACTCAAAAAGATACTGCAATCATGGATCTCATGATGCTGCACCCTTTCCCTCATCACGCAAACCACCTTTCCTACGCTGCAACGACCTCCGCAGCTTCGCACGATATTCATACCAATAAACGACTTTCTTCTTTGCTACCTGGAGTTGATAACCTACTACACGGAGACCGCTCAGGTTTCTTGGGAGGAGGAAAGCCCTCTCACGAAACCCGCTCTCAACCCGAGCAAGAATCAGAACTGCAATACCTGCCAGTGGAGATTGTTCAACTTATTTTCGGATTCCTACCAGACATAGAGTCCGCCTGTGCATTGTCCGCCACTTGCCACTTCTTTAATCGAGCCTACGCTAGTTCGCGGAAGCTTATAATCGTCCAGAAAGTTCTCGAGACGCAATTCGGCCCTCTGCATGATGTTACACAGCTTGTGACGCTTAATTCTAGCGTTCTCCCTCATCAGACCCGTGATCCATCCTTCTCGCTTGCCTTGGCTAGGCAGATTGCTAAATGTGGACGAACTGCCAATAGATGGGTTGAACTATACCCCATGCTTCGATGGCGAGTCAAGCCGGAAGACCGGCGCTTCCTCCACCAGGAGGAACGACACCGGCTGCGTAGGGCCATTTACCGACTTTGGACGTACAATTCGGCTTACACCATGGATTTCGAAGCCTCCGTGGGCCCAAGCATCTTGAGGCAGTATCCCACGCGTGAGCTGCGTGAGATCGACGAGCTCCGTGCAGTATTCCGTGACACTCTCACCCACGACTGTTGCCTCTCCAACTCTGCGGTCCAGCTGCACTACAACCAGGGGCATCCGACACGCGACCTACTCTACTTTGGTACTTACAGCTCCTACGACAATGACGCCATGCTAGCCCCCGACAAGCTGAAAGGCAAGTCGGTTAGGGATGCCATGGCCGCAGAGTCCTGGGGAGACGACATGTCCGTAGGCCGCAAGATCATGCGATTACTCTACATGACGCCGGACGCGCTACTCGATTTCCATGATGGGTGCACGTGCAAGACTGAGCGGGAGCAGTTTCTGGAGAGGATAGGTTACGATATCAGCTATGGCTGGTACGCGGGCCTTTATTCAGATTCGTATCCTAGCGATTCGTTCCAAGTTGTGGAAGAAGAGCGGAATGAAGAACCCCTGTCGGGAATCGAGCAAGAGTGGATCACTGGAGATGGAGGGGTGGCTGAAGAGGGGAGATTTTAATTCTGTAAAGGTTGATTTTTTAAAAGAGAAGGAAGTTATTATATTCTAGAAGTCCGCGTTTTTTTGATAGATCTTGTTTTGTAGCTTACGATTCTAAGAACGTTGTTTTGGTCGTGCTTGTTTCATAGTTTATAACTGAAGAATTTGCTTTGCACACAATAATTCTCAGGCCTCTTCTATACTTGTGCTGCTCCAAAGTCTTAAGGAAAGGCTGTGTATAGCTGATAACTGACAACAGCAGCTGTAGCCGATAGAACTTCTCCCTTCCACTTGATTTTTGAGCAACTGGCTTGTTAGAAGTCTCCAATAGTTGCTGTAAACACCAAAATCGTTGATAGGGTTTTCATGCTGTTCCTATGCGAAGAGCTTACTTGCGGCCGTTATTCATATCGTATATCCGAGTCTAATGATACACTTCCACCATCTTCATCACGGTCTACTACTCGACCCCTCGCCGCCCTGCTCCTGCTCTCTCTGCCGCTTAATCCTCTCTTCCGCGGCTCTCGCAAGCACCTCTCTTCGACTCAGCCCTGCCTCTCCCCTCGCCGGCCCGCCGACTCCCTCAGTCCCTGTTGCAGCACCAAGCACAAACTCCCCACCTGTCCAACCCCCCTCATCCTCGGCTTCCTCCTCACCAAACCCTCCCCCGCTACCCTCATAATATTCTTCATTCCCCACCATATTACCCCCCGACTTCCAATCCGCTTTCTCTACCTCCTTCTCAATCTCATGGCACAGATTCCAGAAATTGCGGTCGTGGTCACCCCAAACGTTATGCGCCAGCTCGTGGCAAAGCGTCCGTCGAATCGTCTTGTAGTCTCTGTACCCATCATACGCATCTGTCCTAAGACGCAGCTCAATTACCTCCCCACGATTGCGATTCAGGCCTAGCGTACGCGATACCCCGTCCATAGACGCAGTCGTGTGCTCCACAGGATTCATCTCCGTCAGTAGCGGCACCGAAAACTTATGCCGCCGCATAGACGCCTTAATCCCCGGATCTTCCTTGAGGCGTTGGAGAAAAGCGAGCGATCGTGAGGGGTTGGGGAGGTACGGGAGGGGTCGAAGTGTGGCGAAGGTGTATTGGCTTTCCTCCTGCTCGCGCTTCCAGTCGTGGGTTTTGTAGGCATGTGCAGTTTGTCGCTGCTTCGGGCGTGTAAATGTGCGTGCGGCGACTGCGCGGGCTTCGTTGAGGGATTGTAGCTCGGTGGTGGTGGCGCCCATAAGGGTTATTTTTGCGGCGGCGGCGAAGGAGGAAACTGGGAGAGCGGGGTCTTTGAAGGGTGGTTTGAGGAGGCCGAGCTTTGGGATCATGAATTTCTGGTTTTTGGCGGGGACGGAGAGAGTCTCTTCAACGGCGGTGGAGAGATCGGAGATTGTTGCTGAGAGAGGGAGGTGGAGAGAACGGGGAGTGTTGTGGTGAGAGAGGGTGATAGTTTGAGTCACTTCGTCTGCCTCCGGAGACTGCGGGGCAAGTTCTACATCTGCCATTGTGCTGTATGTCCGTTTGTGTTGTATGTATCGAATATTGAGAGAGCACGAATCTCTAGAGGTCGATGTTATTGTATCATTGTAGAGAAGACGTTGTCGTTGTAGGTAATATAATAAGTAGATAGTGGTAGAAGATGCGAGGCTGCCGTGGATTCATAAGCATTTTCTGAATAGTATGTACGCCATACGCCACCTTGGGGTTGGGTGTCCTCCAGCCTTACTCAGCCTTATCGCGCCTTTCTTATCCGCTGTCACGGGCGAACGCGTTGGTTGGTTGCGTGCCTGTCAAATGGTAAGACCGCCGTGCCTCGGCTCCCCCATACTTTCTCGTGGAGCCGGACGGCTCCCTCCAATGCATGACCTTTAATCTCCAAACATCACTATAATAGCGCCTTGTTCTCTCCGGCAACGATATAACTAGCGCTCTACTCTGGATTATATCATAGACACGCTTTCTGCACTTGCTACCAGGTCGACGTTGGCTTCAATGACATAACGCTGACAAGATGGCTGACTCAGTTGGTGAGTTTGAAGCCCCATCTCACCTTATCTCAAAGCACCTCATACGGACTTCGGATGTCGCGTGTACTCTGCCTTATGCGCACTCCGGAGCCTCCGTGGGTCAATGAGAAGAACATATACTAACAATGTTCCCTAATACAGATCGTGTCTTTGTACACGCCCTCAACACCGTCAAGAAGATCCCACGCACCGGCTCTGCTCGGCCGCCACCGGCCGACCGCTTACGCCTCTATGGATTATACAAACAAGCTATGGAGGGGGACGTGGACGGTGTGATGGATAGACCGGGCGGTGGGGGATATACGAAGGATGAGGATACAATAAGAGAGCAAGAGAAGTGGGATGCGTGGGATGCACAAAAAGGGGTTAGCCGGACAGAGGCCAAGAGGAGATATATCGAAGCATTGATCGAGACTATGCACCGCTATGCGAGTACGACTTCGTGAGTTTCCCAACCACCCCTATCGATACTAGTTACTAACTCAGCTATGAATAGGGACTCGCGGGAACTAGTTGCCGAACTAGAGTTCGTCTGGGACCAAATTAAACATAACAGCGCGAGCTCGTCGAATTCATCGCCACCCCGCGGAAGCTCGGGACGTAGATTCACGGCTCCCGTGTCAGGCAGTGACGGCCCGATGAAGGTGTTGAGCCCTATGTCACAGGATGACGAGGCGGATAGAGAACACGTACAACGACTTGTTGAAGGGGAGGATGAGTCGGACGACGAATTCCAGGATGCGGTTCAGTCGAAGAAGGGGACGCCTTGGAAGTCGAAGGTCGAGTCGACACTAGTGAAGATGACCACGGAAGTGGCGGCGCTCCGGGAGCAGATAGCCTCGGGGAGAGAGTGGCGGGACAAGAGACGACGCTCGATTGGTGCGTGGCTGGGCTGGCTGCTATTTGCTGCCTTAAAGCAGGTGGCATTTGATGTCTTTTTCCTGATGCTGGTCCTAATTTGGATGCGGAAGAGGAAGGATCGCCGACTCGAGGATCTTGTGCGGGAGTTTCTCCGACAGGGGAGGGCTTACATACGGCAGTTCTTACCACCTCGCTGAACATAGCTCGCCCTTATGAACGACTGGCGAAAGCCCTTACGGTCACGACAGTTTGTCACGGCAGTTCTACCCCTGAATAGGCCACAAACACTTCATTGTATATCACTATATACCCAAACCAACACCAAGAAATTTAAAAACATCGCCTCTCAGCCACGTCTTCACAACCACATCCTCATGCAGAAGGTGTCTGGAGGAGATTGGGTAACCACGCGACCTTGCGCTCAGGGAACAGCTCAGCATCTGGCTGCCTATTCTCAAGCCACTTCGGATCGTCCATGATACCCGTCTTTACGATCTTTCCACCAGGAAAGAAGTCACCACTGCGCCACAACGTCGTGCCGCAGTCGGGGCAAAAGTGCGACGTGATAACCCTACCAGAATCGGAGGTCTTGGTGAACTCCTTAGGCGTGCCTGCTGGCATCAGCACGGGAAAATGGCAGGGGAATACAGGGATCGCGGTAGATGATAGGGGCTACGTACCAGCATCGAGACTGAAGTTCTTGTCGAGCACCAAACCGTTCTGGCTGAAGTGCGAGCCTGACGTTTTGTGGCAATCGACGCAGTGGCAGAGGACCTGCGATGCTGTTAGATACTACGTTTATTCTCGCGGCGATTCGTGCGACATACATTCTTCTCGGGCTCACCCGTGATGGTAACCTTAATGTTGCCGCAAGCGCAGCTTCCTGTTTCGGTAGACATGGTGGATGGTTGGTCTGGTGGCGTTTATGTATGCTGTATTTATAAGGATAGATATCACAGAAGAAAGATAGATGGACAATGGAGTCTTAAGCTCGTATATATAGCTGTAGAAAAATACAAATAGTCGGAGTATTAACTTGAAGTTCCCGGACCCCCTTGTTACCCCACAATCACAGAGCTTCAGCTTGTTCTCACTGCATATATTACCTCGCTTTTTAACGTCATTCCTGACAAAGCACTGGTCGCACTGCCAGTAGCATCAGGCCATTATAGGAACCTCGGTGATCTAGATGCATGAGATCATGAGAATCCTCCTATGAAGGAGATTCTGATGACTAAGTGCTGAGCTAGGCAAGTTCCCCGCAGTGAGGCGTTAGATTCCACGTGACAGTACAACCAACCCGTGAGTGCACGTGGTCCCCCTTTCTCTCAACGACATCTGTTGGGACAGCCTCATTGTATGGATCCTTGATATTCTAGAAGTCATATTCTGACTGATGTTATGGTGAATAGGTAAGCATGTGGTTACATAATTTCACGTATAGCTTGAATGCTTAGTAGTTTACACATCCAGCCCGTTCTTTGTTGCCAGCGTTGAGTAACGCCAGGCTGGAATTTGGAATTCACCCGCATAACGACAGGCCCAGATGAAAAGGCTGTAACGTAGCGCTTTTTAAACCTTCCATCTTTGGACCACAATCGAACACCACTACTGGCGTTCAGCCTCTTCCTGCGCCGATACGCCCATATACTACAGGGATATGCTCGGGAAGGCGTTTTCTAGATGCGCCACTACACTCAACAAAGCGTCTAGAAAACTTCAGATCCTCAACACTGATCAGTAATCGGGGATAAAAGTCTGTTTGCGGGTCAACAACAATGGATCCGATGGATATCGACAAAGCGGCTGGACCGCCGCCCACGGCCAAACGTGTCGCGTTTCAAGTGCCTTCAGGGCCTGAAGATCCAAAGAAACGACGTACGCCACCCCCACAACCCTCTCAGCCTCCTCAATTGCCGGCACAGCTAGCAGACACAACCACGTCGGTGAGCTTCCCTAAGCTTCCATCTCTTGAATACCCGACTAATACCCCTATAGCCTATCACACCCATACCACCCGCCACAGCCGTCACACCGGCCACACCCGTCCCCGCCACCCTCAGACTCCTCTCCTCCATATTCCTCCCCTTCCATGGCGTTCCCGCCCAAGCCTCATCCACGCCCCTAACCCGTGAAACCACCCTCGTGCAAACAATCGACAACCTTGCTCTACAGGACAAAGCGATGAAGCGTCTCCAAATCCACCTTGCTCTCCAGGAACGTGACCGCATACTTGCAACTGAGCGCAGTAAGGCCCGTGCCGCCGAGGAAGGGGCTACAAGGGAGGTGTCACCGGGAGTCACGAGCGAGGAGATGGATGCTATTCAGTCGCGCCTGGCGGCAAGGCCAGATCCGAAGAAGTCGTCGAGGGAGTTGGAACATAGGGGCGGCGACTGGATTCGTGACCCCGAAGAGAGGGAAAAATGGAAGCGGGAGAAGGGGGAGGAGTTGGGGTATGGCGTTGCAGAGAAGTTGCTGGCGCTGACGGCGGAGGCCGCGGCGAAGATGAAGGTTCACGAGATGCAGAGTCAGTTGGTGGTGGAGGGGAAGAAGAGGGCACTGGAGAGTGAGAGGAAGAGGTTGGTGTTGCTCGAGATGTCAGGAGGAGAGTGAGGCGGCACGGTGAACTTTGGTTAGGGTTGAGGTGAAAGAGATGGGTTCTATCGAAAGGAGCAGGCGTTCGGATTTTACAAGAGTACTTTTGCGAAATGTGGAATTCGCAATAGGAGTCGGAATACCCACTGGAATTAGCTTTCATTTTACCTTTCGGAAAGCGGCTATACACAGCTTCCACAACGATATCTCTCAAACGAAAATGCTAAATTAGAAGAAGCTATCTGAGGAAGTAATAGTTGGCGCCTCGGCGCGTGAAGAAATGAGAATATTATCCGCCACACTACGACCTATCATCAGCCGCAAACCTATTAACCCAGAATCTTCTGAGGTGCTTCTCCTGTCCAATCTCCTTGATATTGTTCACCTCCCTCGGCGTCAACTTCCACCTCCCAATATTCGCCAAGTATCCCTTCAACCGATCCTCATTCGAACTAGTCGTCAGAACAACCATCCCCTGATCCACCACCCATCTCAACGCCACCTCCGCCTCAGTAACCCCATACTTCTTCGCCAAGTTCGAATAGTACTGGTCCATTGGCCCAGGACGCCCATGTATCAGCGCGGCCAGGGGCGCAAACGCAACGGTCGCGATCCCGTGCTCCTGGTTAAACTCTACCAAGCCCTTGTGCTGAAGGTATGGGTGGTACTCGATCTGGTTCACTGCTGGCACGACCTTGGCAGTCTTAAGGACAGCCTCAAGCTGCGGTTGCAGGTAGTTGCTCACGCCGATGCTGCGCGCGCGGCCGCTCTCCTTGATGGCTTCGAACTCGGCCCACTTGGCTTGTAGGTCGGCGTCCGAGGAGGCGAAGAAGGGCGCGTGGATGAGATAGAGGTCGACGTAGTCTAGACCGAGCTTCTCGAGGGAGGCCGTGATGCTGGCCTCGGTGTCTGTGGGTTCGGTGCCGGGGATTTTGGTGGTAACGAAGAAGGTCTCGCGGGGGAGGCCAGATTGCTTGATTGCTTCGCCGAGCTCGCGCTCGTTGCCGTAGAATTCGGCGCCGTCGAGGTGGTAGTAGCCTGCGCGGATGGCCATGAGGATCGTGTCTACGAGAGACTTATCGATGTCGTTGCTTTTGTTTCCTACGCGAGCCTGGGCGGTGCCAGTTCCATAGCCAAGCTAGGAGATGTTCAGCGTGAAGTCTAGAGGAGTTAGGGTCAGAGGAAGAAACAAACCATGGGAATTTTGTTGCCATCGTTGAGTGTGAGGATTGGGACTCCCTGGACCTCTTTGGGGGATTCGGCACTGGTGTTTCCTTCGTGGGAAGGGCTGTACGAGGCTGTAGTAGAATTCATCTTGATGAGTATTCAAAACAGATTTGCACGGCGGCTTTATTGGAGTTTTGGTTTTGAAACCGAGGAATTGTGGAAAGAATGCGCCGAAGAGTCACAGTGTCGAAGTATATTATGAGGGGCAATGCGCGGGGTATGACGAGCTCTGCACTACTTTCGGCAGAGTGTAGTGGAGCCAATCGAAACTGATTTGCAATCTACTCTGAGCGTCCTGATTACAATAACTAGTACTGTATTTGAGTGTATCAAGAAAAGTGTTATCTTTGAAACGAGCCTCGGATCTA
Source organism: Pseudogymnoascus sp. VKM F-4516 (FW-969) (assembly GCA_000750815.1). Lineage (NCBI taxonomy): Eukaryota > Fungi > Ascomycota > Leotiomycetes > Thelebolales > Thelebolaceae > Pseudogymnoascus > Pseudogymnoascus sp. VKM F-4516 (FW-969). The sequence continues at coordinate 74,238 of JPJZ01001190.1, read as the reverse complement.
GAAGGGTATAAAACCATATTTGGAGAAATCGAGAGCTATACTTGAGCAGTTTCCTTATCGGTTATCGCCACAAATTCCACATTTGAGGCTTGATAATCCGGCTACGGCATAACGTCACTCCCGCCGCCTCAAGCACTTTATTTCATCTCCGTACCTTCTTCAGCGCTTTATTATATATATATTGATTGTATATATGGCATGCTATTCCGACAATTGATACGCCCTGTGAACACCTGCGCACGTTTAGCGCAGATGTCGTCCCATATCACGAGCAGCGCCTCCTCCCAGGGCGTCTCCGGAGGCGTAGCCCTGAAGGACCTCCCGAAGTCATGGACCTTTACGGCCAATCTGCCTACCGACTCTGCGTTTCCAAGCCCAGCTATATCACATAAGACACCGAGAGATGACCTGGGCCCTCGGATGGTTAAGGGTGCGCTATTTACTTGGGTGCGCCCCGAGGAAGCAGTGGACCCTGAACTACTGGGAGTTAGTACCGAGGCCCTGAAAGACCTTGGCATCAAGGCAGAGGAAGCAACGACAGAAGAGTTCCGCCAGCTTGTTGCTGGTAATAAGCTACTTGGCTGGAACGAGGACAAACAGGAAGGCGGATACCCTTGGGCGCAATGCTATGGAGGATGGCAATTCGGATCTTGGGCCGGTCAACTTGGTGACGGCCGGGCGATCTCCCTATTCGAGACGACAAACCCCGAAACAAAGACTAGATACGAGTTACAACTGAAGGGTGCTGGAATAACGCCATACTCGCGCTTTGCGGATGGCAAGGCAGTCCTGCGCTCGTCGATCCGCGAATTCGTCGTCTCCGAGGCTCTTAACGCCCTTCACATTCCAACTACTCGTGCCCTGTCCCTCACCCTCCTCCCACACTCCAAGGTCCGCCGTGAGTTGACCGAACCTGGGGCAATAGTCGCCCGTTTTGCACAATCGTGGTTGCGCATCGGCACATTCGACCTCCTCCGCGCCCGCGGCGACAGGGACCTCGTCCGCAAGCTCGCCGACTACACCGCTGAGCATGTCTTCAATGGGTGGAGCTCTCTCCCGGCTCGCCTTCCCGACGACCAGGAAGATACCGCTGAGGCTCCATCTACACCTGTCGAAAAAGACACGATCGACGGTCCTAAGGGGTTAGAGGAAAACAGATACACCAGGCTCTACCGCGAAATAACTCGCCGCAACGCCAAGACCGTTGCAGCGTGGCAAGCTTACGCATTCACGAACGGTGTACTCAACACTGACAACACATCCATCATGGGACTCTCCCTTGACTTCGGCCCCTTCGCCTTCCTGGACACCTTCGACCCTAACTACACCCCCAACCACGACGACGGCATGCTACGCTACTCCTACCGCAACCAGCCCACCATAATCTGGTGGAACCTTGTGCGCCTAGGCGAAACTCTCGGCGAGCTAATCGGCTCCGGCGCTGGCGTCGACGCCGCCGAATTCGTTGAGAAGGGTGTCCGCCAGGAAGATGCGGACGAGCTCGTCTCGCGCGCCGAGGGGCTCATTACCCGTACTGGCGAGGAGTACAAGGCTGTGTTCCTGGAAGAGTACAAGCGCCTTATGACGGCACGGCTGGGACTCAAGGTTCACAAGCCTGACGACTTTGAAACGCTCTTTAGCGAGCTGCTTGATACGATGGAGGCACTACAGTTGGATTTCAACCAGTTCTTCCGCCGGCTAAGTGGGGTGAGCGTTAAGGGGCTAGAGAGCGAGGAGGGGAGGAAGGAGAAGGCCGGGTTGTTTTTCCATGCAGAGGGAGTGTTTGGTGACGAAGATGCGGCGAGAGACCGAGTCGGTGCGTGGTTGGATAAGTGGCGCGTGAGAGTTGTGGAGGACTGGGCCACGCAGGGCGAGGAAGTTACACCGCAGGCGGAGGAGGAGAGACAGGCGGCTATGAAGGCTGTGAACCCGAATTTTATCCCGCGATCGTGGATCCTCGACGAGGTGATCCGGCGCGTAGAGAAGGAGGGTGAGAGGGATGTGCTGGGGCGAGTGATGAAGATGGCGCTTAACCCCTTTGAGGAGTCATGGGGAGGAGACCGAGAGGAGGAGGAGAGGTGGGTGGGGGATGTGCCGAGGGAGAGAAGAGCGATGCAGTGTAGCTGTAGCTCTTGAGATGTGTACATTAGGGCACGATACCATGGCTGCGAACCGTATGGCAAATTCACACAAAAATCTACATCATGGCGCGATGAATCGGCTGCCCGTGGAGACATGTCTAGTGGTTGCTGACTGATATGGAGCAGTGCTTGTCCTGTCACTGACTCTTGTGCGGGCATGATTGAAGCTATGATAAGAACTGCCATTTGAAAACGACGCCTAATTGGCGGGCGTCCTCGACGCTTGGATGTCGATTTGCATCAGCCTCATGCCTGTCTCGTCACTCACCATATGCCATGACCACAGTAACTCATCTCGTTCACGGAGCATCCATATTCGGAACCCCCAGGACTGATCCTGGACAAACTACATATGCCAGTAACTGCCACATACTAGTAAAAGCAAACCAAGCAAAGCAAGGCAGAACCAAGCTGGCTGGGCTGCCGTGGACCAGGCTGCAAAGAGCGCCCGCAGTTTCGGAGCTGCAAACGACCAGGATATGCAGTAAATATTGAAATCGGACTGCCCTATCATATTGCGGTCGTCTGAAGCGCCGGTAATGCGTGGCCGGGTTGGTTGCCAATGATGCAGCCGGTCAGCTGTGAGGCTCGCTATTGATATCTCTCAATTGGTGAAGACGGGATGTAAGTAATTGAAACAGCCTTCAGTTTTAATGCATGGGGTGGACAAGCCTCAGCTGAAATCATGAACAGCCCATTGGAACGTTCAAATATCTCCGCGGTGTTAGTATCAAAGTATCTCCATATGGACAAGGCTGGCCAGTCGAACCTCGCTCATTTTGCGCCACTTTCTGGCCATGCAGAGGTCGAAAGAGCAAGCCAACATGGGGGGATCACAAACAAAGCTGGGGGGTTGTACCGCGACCAGAAGAGTATCTATATACAATGAAGGCTGGGGCCTTCTGTATTTTGAGACTTCGTACGTGCCGTCCAGGAAACGGAGCCAAACAGCGCAAGGTGAGAAACTTCGACCATTATTATCGCAGTATTCAAAGGTACTGACATTACGATTTATACTTTAGTCATCATGTCTGGCGTTGGTGAGGCTGCGACCATTATTGGCCTAATTACAGGAACAATCGAAATTGTCAAATCCACGACATCTCTCTACCAGACGTTCAAAGACTCTAAAGGCCAACCTAAACAGTTCAGTAAAATTGCTGCAAGATTTCCACTACTGCTTGAGATTCTTGGAAATGCAGAGAAGAATGCGCAGCCAACGAAACTCAATGATGGCCAAAGGAAAGAAGTTGAGAACATTATCAAAGACTGCAGAGACAAGGTCGAAATGCTCCAAAAAATCTTCGTCGCAGTTCTGCGTGTGGATGATGACAAATGGCTGGATCGGTTGAAAAAGGCCGTCGCCGCCTCGGGTAGGGGGAAACGTGTAGAGGAATTGATGATGGAGATTATGAAGGACATCGAGCTGGTGACGTGCGACAGATTACTGGGAACCGCGACTGGGGATGAAATCGAGAGGCTTCGAAAGGCGATTCAAGAAATGATTGACATGCCTCCTTCGATCCCTGACGATGGTGGATCTATCACGCAGCACAACTCGGGAGGTGGAAATAATATAGCGAGCAGGGTCACGAACAATAATATTGGAGAAGGCACTTACACGAACAGTAATACTGGAGGAGGCCCGCAGCTAAATCACAACGGGCCAGGGATATTTAATTATAATAGTAAGGACGCGCCTCAATGAGAACAATGTTTTGGTCTGACAAATATATGCCTTATAGACCACGGCCCTGAGAGTATGTCTTGTCCAATGAATTGCTTAGTGTTCTGTATTGATTCCAGCTCTATAGCCCTCCTACAGTCCTTGTATTTCCCTGAGATGGATTCTCACAGAAAACGCATATCAAAAACTGATGTGAACACATGCAAGTGGATATACGACGAAACGGCCTACAAAGATTGGCTTGCGCGAAGACAAAGGCTGTTATGGATTGTGGGAATACCTGGGTCAGGAAAATCGACGCTTATGAAATACATTTATCGCCAAGACAAGTCGCGGACAAAGCCCAACTCAGGCATAGAGAAACCATCCCAACGAGCTCCAAAAACGCTCATTGTGGCTTCTTTCTTCTGCTATGGCACTGGTGATTTGATTCAAAAAAGCCGCGCTGGATTATTTCGCTCGTTGCTGCATCAAATCCTACAAAAGATTCCAACACCGCCGCCGGAGGTCACTTCGGAGTTTAACAAAAAATGCGAGTTGCAAGGCAAACATAGAAAGAAATGGGATTGGCATGAACGTGATCTAGAAAAAATACTACAAACTTCGATATCACATATCGCAAAAGAGTATCCAGATAAATACGCACTTCGTATTTACGTCGACGCGCTCGATGAGTTCAGCAGCAATGAACCTAACGGCGGCAAAGAACGAAGTTACATGGCCGAATTCTTTCAGGGATTGGTCTCACAAAGCAAAGCAGGTATTGACCTAAATGTCTGCATTTCCTGTCGAGATTACCCCTTTATAGCCAAGGGTGGTCTCAAGATCTCTATTGGGAATAAAAATCACCAAGACATATTAGCTTATGTGCAAACTAAACTCAGTAGCATTTATGGAGAAAGCGATGGAGCCCGAGAGCTTATAGATTGGATTGCAGCGAAGGCATCTGGTATTTTCCAATGGGCCGTTATCGTCGTTGAGAATGTCCAGGAATTCGACGAAGACATGGGAACCGACTCCCCAAAGCATATTCTCAAACGGCTCGAACATCTGCCACAAGGACTGGACGAACTCTATGAGAAGAGTTTTCAGACAATGGAGAGATCCCGTCGACTACAATCGCTGAAACTTTTGCGCTTGATCTGTTTTTCTTGGAGGCCTCTATCTGTCAAGGAGGTGTACGATGCGATGGAATCGGACCCGTACAGCTCCTTGACAGATAGAGCGCTATGGCCAAAGGCAGTGGACTGCAAAATCAACGAAATGGAAAATATAATAAAAAGCTTTTCATGTAACTTGGCGGCAATAATTGAGTATGAGGGAAATGAGAGACATTCTACAGTAGAACCAAGACATCAATCAGTGTACGACTATCTAGTCAGCAGTGGGCTCCAGTATCTCGACGACAACGCTTTAGGCGCTAACTCTCTAAGCTCGAGAGCGATTGGCCATGCGCATTTGGAGTTATCGAGGTATTGTGTGAAATATTTGTCCTCGAAGAAAGTACTTACGAAATGCCATAACCTAAAACTACCAGAGGTTGCTGATAGAATCATCGGGACTGGGCCGCTCCCCCTACCACCATTACGGTACGGGATATTTATGGAGATTGCCCAAGAAGTGGCGTTCGAACAAGAGGTGACCGACCTCAAAGATGAATTTCCCTTCTTCGGCTATGCAGTCTCATCCTGGGCTCACCATGCGAACATAGCAGAGAATAAAAATTCCGGCCACGAAGAAGACCTACTGAAATTCTATCAGGAGTTAATTAACATACCTTTTAAGAAGCTTGGCCAAGTGCGTATCTGGATTGACCACGAGCGAGGACTAAGACCGACGGCGCTCTTACATATCGCATCAGGGCACCATCTTACTAGGCTTGTCGAATTAATTCTTAAGAACCAAAATACTTTGAAGAATGCCAGTATCGCTAATGGTATTAGGCCGTATGAGATGCCAGATACTGTTGGCATTAATATGGCGATCCATGGAATTATGCATCAAACACCGCTCCAGTTAGCCGTGGACAAGGACAACCGCGATGTAGTAGAACTGCTACTTCAGCATAGCAACATTGATCTTAACGTACAGAACCTGTTTGGTCAAACAGGGCTGATGCGTGCTGTACTTTTTAAGAGAGAGGAGCTAGTTGGGATACTACTTCAGCATAGTGAAATTGATGTTAACGTAAGGGGCGATTTTGAAGAAACAGCGCTGTTCGAAGCTGTACGATGCAAGCACGAAGGGATACTTACAATGCTCCTTGAGCATAGAAATATCGATGTTAACGCAAAGAGTGTGCTCAGCAAGACAGTGCTGTCAGTTGCTGTAGAAGAAGGGCTTGAGAAGATAGTGAGAGTACTCCTTGAGACGAGAAAGGCCGACATCCAAATTAGCCCAAGTAGCAAATCTTACCGGTCGCCGCTCATTGTTGCTGTCGAAAAGGGGCATTGGACTATCGTGGAGCTATTACTGGGGTTTAGAGGAAGGATGAGTGAAGCTGACAAGCAAGTTGCAGGAGCCCTGGAAAAACTACCGACTGACGAAAGGAGTAAAATGAGTAGTTATACGAGGCGAAATTATGCGCATAAAGCAATAGCCCAGGAACAGGTTCAAACTAAACCTTCAAAGTTTGCTGCTTGGAGGAAACGTTTCCGTAAAAAATAACAAGGCACAAATTCCGGTATTCTGTTCCGAAGTAAGACTTCCATCGGCTCGACACCTAATTTCTTCATCGACCTCAGCTTGATGACGAAGAGTACGAGAGACCCACCTATGAGGTTCATAGTTGAAGTTGATGCTGCTTCTCGAAATATACTGGAGGGTTGAAGAAGGCGGATTGAGAACGGCAAGAGCCAAGGGAGAATGACATGGCACAGTATGGTTCGAAGAGAATTTAGATCGCGTGCTTAAAAGAGGGCGAAATGATGCATGGAAGGAGTTCAGGCTTGGTGCCAAAGGTGTTCTGCCTTGACAGGCATTTAATACGGACTTCTCACGTTAAATTACCACATGAAAAACGCGAATTTCCCAAAACTGTTATAGGATGCTGAAAACACATCTGCTCGTCGCCAATTCTACAAAAACAGAGAAGAGCGCCGTCGTTCACTTATAAGCCATATGCACAACCCTCCCATCCCGAATATTTACCATATCATTAACCCTCCTTCGATCCGTCGTCCCCTTCCTATTTTGACAACATCGGGGCACAGCAAGCACCTTCTTCCCAGTATACTCAGCAGGGTCGATCTCAAACGGGTTATACATGTTTGCATATGCGCCTCCGTCATCTTCGATTTCAACAATGTTAACCTGCAGCACTTCTGGGTCCGTGTCGTCGGCTGGGACAAGGTGGTCAAATGTAACCCCATAGTAATCAATCATACTATGATGCAGGGGGATATCAGCGTGGGCTCCCCAGAAGAAAAGCGTATATCATAGTCACCCACGGTATCGGCCGAGCTTCTATTAGCCAACCTTTGTATTCATCCCGCACCACCATGTCTCTAACAATGTTAGGTTGTACATCCCGCTGGTATATCGCCCGAAACGCCAGTTTCGCCAGCTCGGGGCCTGCGTCCATTGGGAAGGTAGGGAGGTGGTCAGGGATGCACCATGATACACTTGGAAGTAGCTTCTGGAGAGCTAACAGTGGGCCTTCGATTTGAATTCGAAGCGGTGTTTCTGGAAACGGTGGATGGAAGCGGTGAGGGGGCGTCGTAAGACATGGTGGGATGTAGAGGGGTAGAGCTGGTTGATCTGAGGGTGGGGGATGAAAGCAGTGGATGTTATAGCTATGAGCGGGATTGGTGAGGCATGGGATATCGGGGAGAGTCATTGTGCGTAGAAATAAGAAGTTGTTGCTTGGTGGACTTGAAATAACCAGCTACTAGTAGCTTTGTGTTCTCATGTGCCGTTGAGAACGAGGAGCCATTATGATACTTGGCACTGTGATGTTCAGTATTTTTGCACGGACCACTCTGCGTTTTGAGTTGCATGAGTGACAGCGAGTATCCACAGCTAATGACACCCACAACCGACCAGGATCAGCGACATGGACAGAGAAGAGGGCAGGATAATGCACAAGTGCACAGCGATATGCAATGGGAGAGCAAGCGTCATAATCTTTGGTACGAAGTGGTCGCTCCTGAGTTGCAGCTATCAAATTGATCTACAGCCAAGGAACATCGCTAGTAAGCTCGGGAAGTAGATTATGCCGGGCTACACTCACTGTCTTTGATGCCAAGGTGCCAAGTACGGCTGAATCGTCGATCTACAGCTCGATGCGATTGTGGCTCATCGACTGCGGAAATGTACTGGTAAGCTAAAAAACCTAACATTGCCCCTGATTCTGCGCACTTAACCTTGGATATAACGGAGAGCCAGGGAGACATATCGCTGGCAATGCCAGTTTCCAACTTCAACATTGTTGGCAGGCAGTAACCAGATTCTCAAAGGACTCATTTGAGGCCCTAGCCATGAATCCAACCACGGCCGCCACAGATGCGGGTACCAATGCAACCACTGGCGCAACCACCAACACAACTCCCTACTCGCCAACGGATCCCTTCTCAAACAACGACGTCGATAAAAATGTCCCCCTCGATAACGATCCCAACAAGACCGCCAGCACGGCGCCTCTCCTACCCACCTATTCTTTCGCCGTGGGGCAACCCCCTCCACAGGCGTCGTGGACGAGGAGGATGACAGGGGGCCTTACGACACTGAGCACGAAAGAGAGACTTGCACTGGCTTCAGAGCACCCAGGTGTATTTCGCATTTACTCCCGCAGGTGGTGGATGCTCATAGTCCAGTGGTTCTTCACCTTCTGGGTGCTAGGTGCGACAGCCACGTCTCTTAGCCGTGCAGAGAATTTGCCCTCTGCTGTCCCTTTCCTGGCATATATCGTGACGTGTGTAAGTGCTTGCTCCCTTCATGTGGGACTGATTTGTGATGCCTCCCCAGCGACTAACATGCGATCACTAGGCCGGTGTCCACGTCGTATTGATGTATTTCTTTGCAGGTGATGTATGTCCGACATCGCCCACGAATCCCAGACCGGGCCGCTGGCATACGATTGCCTATGCTGTATCATCCCTCGCCTGGTTCGCTGCGTTGGCTTGCGTGGTCTTGGTTCTGATCAAGGCCCTGCCGTTTGATGGCGAAGAGGAGGATTATAAGGAGCGATGCCGCCATGGCCGTATGTGCTACCCTGCTACGCATAACGCTCAGATAAGTACATACTCAAAGATGAACATCGCAACTGGTGGTTTTATAATGTAAGTTCACCCTGAAGACTCTGATTGCCTTTCCTTTGCAGCTTGTGGCGCAACCTGCGAACCATACTGACCCATACAGCATATCTATTCTTGGCCAGTGGTATCAGATATTCATGCTCTGGCGTGGCACATTTACCACAGATGAGAAGAGGGTGGCTTATGAATATTTTAAATATCGTAAATGAGTTGGTTAATAAACATATTTTTGGGACCTATTCTTCCAACTCTTGTTTTGTGTGGTTTTGTGAGCTTGGATTGCACTCCATGCCTTCGTGGATGGAAACGTTGTTAGGTCTTCAAGAAATCCGTTGTTAGTTGCGACGATGACACCAGGACTAGACACCTGGAGCTGGATTGCGTTGTTCGCCGTCGGCACTACATTGACCTTGCTATCTATGATCTGGGCTGTAATAAACGTGGGATCTTCACCATCGGCTGTGATTGTAGTTCGATCGGCGGATTGTCGCACAGCTGCAGCCTCGCCCGTTGTGACAACGGTATCCGTCGACCATCGCTTGCTATCCTTATCGATAACTACAATTACCTCTCCAGGCTCATGCACAACACCGCCCCATCTGAAACGGTAGGCTAGAGGCTCCTTCTTCTGTGTTCCCTGAGATCGTCCATTAATGAAGAGTCCAGCTTCATCACCGGACGTAAAAACATGGACTGGTGTAATCTGAATTTCTAACCTTGAGAAGTGTCTACAGTATATAAGAGGTTATAATCAGAGCTATTGGAGAATCTTTTTAGATAAGACTATAAGTATCAAAGGCCCACTGAGCCAAAAAAAAGACCACAGTAACACGCTATATATGTTACGCACTGTAACGGTCGGCACCTTATTACAATATTGTTGAAAGGGAAAGTTGCGTTAGCGTCCAGTCCGCCACACGAAACAGCCACCACCTCAGCCGCCGCATACATATCCGGCAGCGACGACGCTGTCCGCAGTTCGGGCTCAGCCTACAACAAGGCACGAAGGTTGAATTACTTTAGGCTTCAACCTTCGTACTGTACGTCAAAAATCGCCCCACTTCGGTGATGGATATACATTATGCCGATATCGAAATCGAAGATTAGGCAGCATCCTATAACGCATAATACATCTTCAATTCATCGAGCCTTGTTCAGTAACTGCGAACAGTTTAACCAAGTGGTGATAAAAATCCCAACCACTTCAAAAACGTCAAGAATAAATGGACGCTAGCTTAGTATACGGTTCAATGGAACCCTCACTACTCATCAGGGTTCTTCAAGGTGTAGTAGCTGCAACGAAAGCATCAACTAACATCCTTATTGAGGGGGAGATATGGATTCTTCAAATTGCTGCAAACACGGGCGTGTCTAACAACTCCGTTGGTGGAGCTAGTCAGCGGCCAGATTTGAGCTTGAACTTCTGGCTCTCAGCAGTTTCCAATAACCGACTATGTGCCGGTGAAAATAACGGACTGCTTACTGTGTTAAGTCTAACTGTTGCTGTTTCCGCTCTCCAGCAACTATCTCGCAAAGGCGTCACGGCCAGCGAGTCTGAATTATCGCTTCTGTGGAATACTATTTACGACGCACTAACTAATACCGCTCTCCAGGACTCTTGGTCTCCATCTAGAAGTGCGCAAGGGTTCCTTTCTGTGCCACTCTGCAGCATTATAAAGGACGGACAAATTGATGAATTATTTAGACTTCATGTATGGCTTCCGGATTACCACCGCGGCAACCCCGACTTTGCTATCCATTCTCATCAGCCGTTTGTCCAGAGCTGGATATTGGCGGGGGAAGGGACAGATCACCAATACCAAGTTGACCGTGTCAACCATGCCTCAAAAGCTACGCATGCGGAGTTTTCTCTATCTTGGAGCGACGGGAAGAATCTGAGCAAAGAGTACATAACGCATCAACGTTCGTCTGTTATTGTCAATTCTGGCAAACTGGTGCAATCTACAGAGATCAAAAGCAACGTTCATGCACGAAACTCCTCATACACTATCCCTGCGGGAGTGTTTCATCGTACCGAGGTTCCGAGTAATGCTATACATGCGACACTCTTTTACTTTGATTCCAGTCGAGGGTTTGTACAGGACGCACCTGTATTGGGACCAATAGACGGAGTCCCTGTTACTCAGATAAGAGACCCAGCTGGTCAAACACCAAAGTCCCTAGCAGAATCTGTTCTCCTTGTACAGACTTGGGAGACATTTATTGAAGAAGGCCGCAATCACTCATCGACTGGCGCTTGGGAGCATTCCCAACGTGCATTCAATAGTGCTTTGAGCTTAATTGATGGAGCTACAGATTCCCTGAATCTAAAACGGTATCGAGGATTGACACTCGGGGAACTCGGGAAAACAAACAGACGTTTCGGTCGTTACGAAGTTGCTGAGAGATTTCTCCAAGATGCATGTGCCGGGCTTATAAATACCCCCGAGCATGCGTCGCTCAGTGGAGAGCTTGGTGTTGTGTATCGGCATATGAATCGACTTTCCGACGCAAAAGACTCCTTTAAGCTACAATATGATACAGCTAAATCCTTGAATATTGAGACTGAAATATGTCGCGCCATTGGAAACCTCGGTATGGTGAGCTATCAGTTGTGGGAAACCTCACAAGATGACGAGACATTACGACTAGCAATACAGCAGCTGCAGGAGCGTGTCATACGATGCGAGAACATTCGTACTAATATAAGCGCAACCTCCATGGATGCTACTTCTGCCTCACAGCTATCACGGCAACTGGATGTTTGGGCTGCTGTAGCCCTAGCTCGACTATCTCTTTGTTTTAGTGCGAGAGGCGATGACGAAGAATCATTTAACACTGCAGCAGCTGGGTTACAGCATGCAAAAAGGACAGGGGATCCATCCGTTATTGCGATATCCCATTTCTTCTGCGGACGGGCATCCTCTTTGAAGGGCGATATGGAAGAGGCACTTAGGTCCTTCAATGCCTGCGAGGGATGTACTCCAGCAATTGCATTTTGCAAAGAACCGTCCAAAGAACACCACAAGTACTTAGAATATATGATAGCTGCTGGAGCAAACATGGAAATTATGGATAGTGATGGCTACAAGGCGCTGGACTACGCCATATTCAATGGTGACAAGACTAGTGCAGACTTGGTCCTAACGGGACTTCGACGTCAGTTTAGTGAGCGGGGAAATGCGGCTAACATGCTCATTCAATGGCAGGAGGAATCGAAACGTCGAAAGGGATACAGAGAGTTGTTCCAAGAGAAGCTAAGACCTACGCTTCTAGCAGGTGACCAAGACTGCATTGCAAAGTTACGAGCGGTATATGCAGACGCTCTCGTCGCGGATCAAGACACGAGAGAATTATTTGACTGGTTCAAAACTATACCGTATCCCAGTTTTGCCAGCTTTGGGAGACTGCCTAGATCAAGTGATAACATTACGGAGAAATTCGCTCCAGATCGCCAAGATGGATCAGGTGGAAAACAAAAATTCGTTATTTTCTTCTCATACAGGTGGCTGCATTCTAAGGAAGGCCCTGGGGCCGGAATGGCAGACGATGCACACCACACACAGTATAGTCGAATGAAGCGCTCAGTTGAGGATCTGCTGATCATACGCCCCGATATTGTTGCGGAAGACCTTCACGTTTGGATGGTAAGCTCTCCGTGAAGACAATCGATGTAGTTCATTTCAGGTACTAGAGCTAATATAGTATTATATTTAGGACTTCGCCTGTATCGATCAAGATGCCTCTCAGAAAGGAGTCGCTGCACTTCCACTGTTCCTCGCACAATGTGATATTGTCATTAGCCTAATCGATGACCAATACTACGATAGGGCGTGGTGTTGTGTGGAAGCTTTGATGATTAAGAGGTTGAGGGGCTCGTATAATACTCATCTCTGGTACGAACAAGTGAGTAAGACAAAAGGTATCGATGAAAAGGACGAAAAAGGCCTTGGCATAGCACGTTATGAGCGTTTGCGAGAGGTGTCGATGGAATTGGAGATTGAAGTCGCTGAAAAGAAGTTGAGCTACGAAAGTGATCGCGAAAAAATCATATTTCTGGAGAGACAGAGTCTTTTGGTGTCGTAAGGCTTTAGGAGAATTCTCGCTCCACGCGGTATTCATGGCTTACTATAACTCCTTTCGTCCTAGAATTCTCAATTATTAGACGGACATTTTATTCAATGATGTTTCAATCGATTTTTCACCCAGCAAGCCGGCCCAAAATTGATATGAATAGACCACAAAAAGTACACACACCTCTAAAGTCTTGCAAATAGTATATCGGAGGAATAGTTAAGCTATTCATTCGGGTTTATTTCGGCAGACCAATCCATGCACTAGTGACTCAGCCTCTTGACCAGGATGTCAACGGGTGTCAGCAGCTTGGAGATCCCAGGCTTATGCGAGACACGCAAGACCATGGACTCCCAGAAGCTTCGGAAGAGGTCGAAATGGCTATCGAGGGCATTTGGGAAGAAAGAGACTTCGGAACCAGCTCAAACCTCCAAGCTAGCAACAGTGGGGCCGAGTTCCGGTTCCAGCCAAGCTCTCCCGCACGGGACGACCCGCCCGGTGAAAGTGACTGCCACTGCGACTGCTACGTCGGAACCCCCTCCCCCGCCTTACACTGAATCTCATGAGAATACTGCTCAAAGCGCGACTGTAGTCCAGACAACTGAGAATGTAGATCTACCCCAGAGCTTAAATCCTAAAGATGGAGACCATTCAGGCCTGCTGGAGGGGAAGGCCGAGGATCCACGGAGTTCAGATGTGAAGGTTGCTACTCACTCTGATATCGAGGACAGTAATCAGCCAAATCCTAGACAGATCAGTCGCCCCCAAACGCCTGCCAAGGGAAAAGGAGTCCTAAACGCGCCAACTATTGCAGCTCTGTCGGCACCAGCGATCGACACTCGCACAGCGAAAGGCTCCTCTCGTACTAAAAAGCCAGAATTCAAAGATGAAGAAGCCGTGCCCCGAATCCTTGACCCCAAGGTTTCAATGAAAAGTGCTGGGTTTTGGGAGAAGACGTATATTCAAATGTCTAGCAATAAGGAGCATGAGGAGCTTTTCGTCAAGTACGAGGCTATCTTGGACGAAAACTCTCCTAGCAAAGCAGATAATGCAACCTTCCCTCAGAAAATGGAGGCAAATGTACAGAAACAGATTAGTGTCATGAAGCAAAGACAATGGGTTCTGCAATGGGATAAGAAAAGCATTGTTATCCGGGATCAAGCCGAGAGAATTGTCAAGTTTGTACGAACCTTCTCGGCTTTGGGGAATGCAATTGCGAACATTGATCCTATCCAGTCAGTATATTATTCCCTTGATTTTTACGAATCCAAGGGCCGAGCTCTTGCAAACATGCCTTGAGAGCTTGGCTCCTTGGCTTATAAATTATCAGTTAAGAATATGCTAATAAGTGGACAGTGTTGGTATTCCCTGGGCCGGAGTCTGTGCGGTACTTACCCTCGTTTTGAATGATTCGACACAACATCAGGATGCTCTTAATGGAATTGAAGATATCTCTACTATTATTGGGAAGTACATTGCTATCGAGGATATTTATGTGCAGAGCTTAGAAGTAAATACCTACTCGGAGAGTAATGCCGCGTTCGAGAAGTGCATTATCAATGTATATTCGAGTGTGCTACTCTTCCAGGTCAAAGCCGCTCTCCATTTTCATAGGCGAACAATGGCGAGAACTGTATCAAATATTGTCAAATCCGTCGATTGGACGGAGCTACTCTCGTCGATAAGGAAATGCGACGCAGAATGTCTAGCGATGGCGTCAATGGCAGGAACGTCGAATTTGACAAGCGGAATCAGCTCCGTCAGCGAGAATATCTTGGATATCCAGCAGAAATGGAAAGACATCGAGGATATTGGTGCGATTGTCAAGAAGCTTGAAGCCGGCTGGGAGAACAAACAGAAAAACATCGAAGCTATGATCGAGTGGATATCAGAGGTTCAAGTTGGAATAGAGCATGAGCGAGCGCGAACCAGCCTGGGAGAAAGATATTGGAATTCAGGCCAGTGGTTCTTGCACGGTGCGGATTTTATGACCTGGAAAACTTCGATTCATGGAAGCTTCTGGTTGCAAGGCTCTGTTGGAACTGGCAAAACGAGTCTTGCTTCTATTGTCCTTAATGAATTGATAAAGTCCGGTGAGAATCCAAGCGTTGGCTTCTTCTATTGCCGCGCAACAGGAGAAGTGCCGAATAATCCAACAGCCATCTTCCGAAGTCTTGTTGCTCAATTAGCGTTTACTCTTGATGGCGATGATGTGTATCCCCTCGTCAGAGACTGGTATCAGAAAGAAGCCAAGCACTACGTCACTGGCAGTCGGCTCACTATAAGCCAGTGTGAGGATTTGTTAGTCAGACTAATGACACTACGAGGGAAGACCATTATTTTGATTGACGGAATTGACGAATGCAGCGCCCCAATGGAGCTGCTGAGATCTCTCCACACAGTGTGGAAGAATTTTCCCGAACTCAAAGTCTTCTTAACAAGTCGACTAGACGTCGAAGTATCAAGTATCTTTCATAAGATACCAACAGTACAAAGCGAGGTCTCTAAGACATCAGATGATATTAGAGAGTATATCACTCAAGAGCTACATCGCAAGGAGAGACGAAACAAGAAAGTCATCACAAATGAGCTAGCTGAGCGTATGACCAATATCTTAACCAAGAGAGCTCAGGGCATGTTCCGCTGGGTGGAACTCCAACTCGACCTCCTTATCAACTCGGAGCGGCGCATAAAATATCGCAAAGATTTCGAAGACCGCCTCGACCAACTTGAGCATGGCTCTGGCCAGGAAGTCCTCGACTCCCTACGAGAAACCTACGATCTCATCTATGCCCGCAACACGCAGGGACCATACAGCCGCCGCGTCGCAGAAAAAGCCCTCAAGTGGGTCCTATGTGCTGCCCGGCCTCTTAAGATCTGGGAACTAGGTGCTGCGGTATGTGTTGATGGAGAAGATAAAGTCAAGACGGATTTGATTGTCAGTATCTGCAGTAATTTCTTCATCGTTGATCTGAGAGGCTTTGTGCAGCTTGCGCATTTATCGGTGAGGGAGTACCTAGAGGTTAAAGAGGTAGATGGGAAGTTGATCTACTCACCGGAGGAGACGCATGCTGCTGCTGCCTATACTTGCTTATTATATTTCAAGAACGTAGCGAGGCTTGTCGCAGAGCAGAAGGAGTATGATGTTGATGTCGATGTCGACGAAGTAGAGACAAGCGATGAGGACGAGGACACGGAGTCCGATGTTGACGATAACGCCAGAAAAGAAGAAGCAAGCGAAGTTGATTCAACAGCGAAAAATGATACAAATGAAGCGGATACGGGGGACAAAAAGCTGGTTCACGAAGACACAGATAGCGCATACTGCGAACCTGCCGAGGCTCCGCACGAACGAGATTTGGTTCAGGAAGAAGCAGACCGCATGTACCGCGAGGTTGTAGAGGCTCGGAAAGCTGCGTCTTCCCTAGTAAGAGAAGAAGAGCGAGATTTGGGTTATGACATCACAGATGTCACATACCGTGAACCTGCAGAGGCTCCAGAAGAACGATATTTGGTTCGGGAAGAAGCAGATCGCATGTACCGCGGAGTCGTAGAGGCTCGGAGAGCTGCGTCTTCCCCAGTCGGAGAGGAAGGGGAGGATATGAATGCCAATGCCATAAGAAGCCCGTATGACGGACCTAACGCTGACTACTTCGGCCTCGCAGATGAATATCTGAAGGCCGACTTAGCCCCGAAACTAGAGCCTAGAGAAGCCATTAAGCGGTTTCAACGCTACGCCTCCATATATTGGGCGACGCACTGCGAAGCTGCGAAAAAATTCCGCACCGATGAGTCTAGCACCCTCTATGAGCTGTTCTGGGAATTCTTAGAAGAGGATGGTAAGAATCCAGTGTTTCAGCAGTGGGCAATCGCGCTCTTCAACGAGTCAAAATTGGCGAGCTTGCCTACTATTAATCCTGCCCCTATGATTTTTATACCGACAACTGCCCATGATCAGCATATTCTTGACGCCGAGCCTATGTATAATCGGTGGGCGGATATCATCACACATGTCGGGGGTCTGCAACCCTTGGAACCGAGCATTCCACTGATAGCTTGCTCCTACGGCTTTATTGATGTCCTGGAGGAAATCTCCGAGGATGGCTCAGCGTTGCTGACTTGCAATCACCAAGGAATCCCAGCAATTGTGCTCGCTACACGGAATGGATTTGACGAGGTCCTTGATCTCCCAATTCCACTGGATCTTGACCTCGATGTTCGAGACAAAGTCGGCCGTACTCCGCTCCACCATGCAGCTCTGAATGGCTCACTGGCACTGGCGCGGATACTTCTCGGCTACCCTCGTAAAGCTAGCCGTCGACCAAGCAAAAATACGCGCCATGTGCGAGTGGATATGAATGTGAAAGATATATGCGGGCGAACACCTCTTCACATAGCAGCAGAGTATGGACAGCTCGAGGTGCTAAAATTGCTGCTACAAGAAGAAAAGGTGGATGTCCATGTAAGAAACAACCAAGGCTATACAGCTTTGGGGATGTGTGCCACTAAGCCGGAGCTAGCACGCTTCTTGAAAGCAGATAGGAGATATACGGTCGAAGACGAGTTTGAATGCGATGGGGTTGGAGATGGCTACATTGATAATATCAATGCATGGTACCGAATGGACAAAGGCCCATCGAAGTCGGATGAGGAGCCCATCAATGTCGAAGGATCATCAGGAGCGAGCGAAGGTTTGGAGGACAGCCCTCTAATCCCAGAAGCCATGAAAATCGAAGGACCATCAGAATCAAACGAAGGGTTGGAGGACGGCCCTCTATTCACAGAAATCACCATTTTTACTGTTAAATAATCCTGAACGGACTGGGATTGAAGCATATGGGAATGGGAATGCAGATACCAACCTATAACAGCCCCGCCTTTTACTAATATGCAACTCCTTGTATGTAACTTATTCCTACCTTCTAAATTGCATGACACTAAAAATGCTGCTTTGTCTTACTCACCCCGCTTACCCTGCCTCATTCCTCGCTTCACTCATAGTCCACGCAAAGTCTATTGGCACGATTGAGACTATTGTCTAAAGGATACACGGCTTGCAACCGATTTCTTCTCTAATGCACCCTTTGATTCCTCCCCCCTGAAAGACGCTGGTTGAGTATCAAAAGACTTAATTTATCTATCTGTAGCTGAGAAAAAGGCCAGTCTCTTATATAACTAGGATGCACTCTCATCAAACGCACCACCTCTGTTAATACCCCCTGAACTATACACCTATCCCGTAAAAACATCAGGTCCTGGAACAGTATAGCTACTAATATCAGAGTAGATATCGATTAAGATTCCTGGGTCGCTCGCGCTGTATGCCCCAGGAAAGCTTACGCCGCTAGGGTTTGCTGTCCCGCTGCCAGTCACCTCCAGTTGGTAACAGGACATATAGAACTGGGCACCACCAGATTGACCGGCAGCATGTAGGGCAATGACCTCAGCCCTCAACAGATAGTTTCCCGGGGCAAGGCTTGATGGGACCGTGAAGGTGCGCTTGCCGCAGTTGTCGTTGAGCGTCATGGTACCCCATGTCTTGGTTGGGACATCGTAACCTTCTTGATCGACCTTGAACCAGATTGCACCAGAGCCGTCAGCGGTCGTGGCATCGGTGACTTTGCCCATGTAGACAATAACTGGACCGAAGTGGTTTCCGCCGATGGCCTCCGAGTCGCATGATCGGTCGCCAGCCTGTGCGTGCATCTCAACAGTAACGGTCTGGCCGGCTGTAAACTGTTAGTCTCTAGATCAACAGTTAATTATATAATGTATGAACACGTACCAGCAACGCTGCACACTCCAGAAACACCTGTTGCACCACCAACATTACACGCGATATCGGCGGAGGTAACACTCGTGACGGGGCTGTTGCTTGGAGGCGTGCGGACACATGTTCCTGCTTGGTCAACTCCGTCGACCCATAATTCCTGGAAGGTTGAATGTGCCATAGTAGAGGCCGCGAAGGCCACGAGGGAGATGATGTGTTTCATGTCGGCGGTTTATTTTTCTGTCGCTCCTTAATCTCAGAAATTTGATAGAACTATGCGAATTATCTAGAAATTGGCTACGGAGACCTTTTTATAATGGCGCTTTTCGCTGATGTGAATTTCCATGCTGCCAAACTACCCGCACTGTCAATTTGGATGAATATGGTAATTATGTGGCAGATAAATTGTTAGATCTACATAAACAGGCCACAAAGGAATTTCTGGTCATGGCGGTGTATCACCCGCTATAGTTGCTAGTATATGTGTCGCTATTCTGTGGGTAATACTAGCTTGGGTAATATGGGCGGGATTATGTCGGCTGTTCTTCACTGCCGGTTCGGGATATAGACAGAGATCTGATAGTGCATAAAGACAGCGATCAACTTTAAATCGTCTTTAACTTGTCATACCACTCTATTAAAACCAAGCAGCGAATAGCACATAAGTCACAAAAGTCAGCTGAGCACATTAAGGGCGTGAAATTCGGCTCTATTGTGAGGTTATACTGTAAGTTGTGGTGGCCAAGAGCTGTGCAATATGATACAGTTGTGACACCAATTAATGAGTCGCTTCAGCTATCTACTATTGACAGAACGTATATATGTCAATGCCCAATGCGTTTGACATATATACACGCAGCTTATAATTTTGCTTGAAGAAAACGACGGCCTATTATCCAGTAATATGGCCGTTACAGGCACTGTGAATAATAGTCTCCCGAAGCCTTGCAAGTGGACCCAGATGCACACGTAGTAGGACCAGTCCACCCAATACCGCCACATTGACCATACTTCGGCGCAGTCGCGCCACCTCCACCACTTCCACCTCCCGGCGAGGATGTTGCAGGGGGGTTGGAACCGGAGCCGCTTGGGCAGGTGAAGACGGGTGGGCCGGGGATTGTATAGCTTGCAGGATACGGAGTCCCCTGGGTGTTGTAGATGCTTATCTTAATTCCTGGGTCGGAACCCTATGTAGTAAGATGTGTAAGGATGAGTTTTGAATTTACTTGTACTGTAAAGCGGCCTATAAAATGGGGATGGACTCACCGAGTAAGCGCCAGGGATTGAAACGGTCGACGGGGTTGCGGTACCGGTCCCGCCAGTGACTGTAATTTGGGCACATTCCATCTAATGATTGTGTTGTTAGCCAAGCCCAAGTATACCTGGCAAAATGTAGAATGGTGCCACATACGTAGAATTGAGCACCAGGATACGAATAAGCTGAATGCAAAGCAATTATCTCAAAGCGGAGGAGGTAGTCGCCATTCGCGATGCAGCTGGGAATCTTGACACTTTGGACACCTCCTGCTGAGATCAAAGCGTCCACTGCCCATTGATTGCTAGAAATAAGCCCAGCCTCGGCAATTTTAAACCAGCCATTGCCTGGTCCAGCGGAAGGGTTCTGGGTTGCATCCGAGACCTTCTTCATGTAGGCAAGGACAGGACCTTTGTGGCTACTAGCAATAACCTTGTTGTCAGTATCGGCGCCAGGATTGGAGTCGGTGCTTCCAAGTTCGTGCAGCCACTGGCCAGTGACAGTTGACCCAGCTTGGACAGTGATCTTCTTGGAAGAAGATCTAAATCCGCTGGCTGGCGAACCATTGCATGCAAGGGTGTTTGCATTCACGTCACTCTGATACTGTAAACAAACTATTGTTAGAATCGTAACTGGAGGTGGTCATCGAAAACCTGTATTGTAAGGAAGTGTAGGGATATACCATATTAGAGCTAGGCATGTAGATCGCATCACCCATTGGATTGCCATTGAATGACTGCATTATAGTGTGTGCAGAAGCAACACTTAGCACCGCTGCTAAATTGCAGGCATCTTGGATCTTCATGATGAGATTGAGCTGGTGGAGTTGTCGGGTCTGGTTTGTTCTGAAATAATTGATAACCAAGAAGACATTTGCGAGTTCAAAGCATCCCTATAAGTAGTTTGTAGCGTACCTTTTGCATACACCGCGGACCGTAATTCCAAACTATAGGTATCGTGAATAAGAGCACGAGCTTACAAAATATAGGGCTGGGGGTATTGCAATATTAATGCCCAGAGTTATGTAAGTCTTCGGATCGCTGAACCGATAGATTCTGTCACGGGACAGCAAAGAGTATGCAAATGGGGGTCGTCGAGTATCTGCAACAGGGTTAAAATGCGAAGTCGAACAAGGCAATACTACGATAAACAAAAGAAAGTTCATACAGTCGTGCACGAGAATTAGCACACGTCTCTCAGATAGCAAAGCTTTCTGAATCAAAAATAGTCAGAATGTACTGGCACGTCATGGCTATCGACATGGACTGTATGTCGCGAAGTCAGAATGGGGAAACCGTACCGGTGGTCGCTCCAGCTTTTCAATTTGATCCATCGAGGAGACTTGGATGAGCTCAGCAAACCCAAACATCGACCCTGACGTAGGGGCCATCCGTAGCTCAGTGCCTGCTGGTGCTGCAGGTGCAGAAACGTGGCATTGATGGTCACCTGCTACGGGCATTATTTCAGCTTTCGGATGGGAAGCCGGGGTAGGAATGATCGGAGTAGGGATTGGAGGTGTTGGGACGGCGGGTAAATTGGTTTGAATCCCCCCACGAAGAGTATATTACCCCGGCTTATTCGAGGATACGTATAGCCTTGCATAACACGGGGAGGCATGATGCTGACACGGCTAACTTAATCTGAGGGCGTACACATCTACCGTGAAACGGCATCTTTGATACAAGGGTTGAATTAGCTAACCCATAGTTAATGTAGCGCCCTTTACAAGCGTTCTCGCAAAATGGCTTCTAGAAGCCTCCAAGAACGAAGCTGCACGACTAACTTTGGTGCGAGGATGATCTCTGACCTTGCAGATTCCGAGTGCTAACATAGCGCCGACTGTAATCATTCGTGGCAGGAACGCGTCGTGGGGGGTTCTACTTGGCCACCAACAGTTTTGAGTCATGTGAGGATAGCGTCTTGGAGAAATCTCCCACTACATAATCTATAACCCAATCTATAACCCATCTAAATAGTTGTCTCCTTGTAACAAATATACGAGCATTTGAAAATATGGGGTACTAGTGCGGGCTGGTGGAGAATGGGGACGGCTAAACGATCCGGGGGACCGGGGAACGTCA
Source organism: Pseudogymnoascus sp. VKM F-4516 (FW-969) (assembly GCA_000750815.1). Classification (NCBI taxonomy): domain Eukaryota; kingdom Fungi; phylum Ascomycota; class Leotiomycetes; order Thelebolales; family Thelebolaceae; genus Pseudogymnoascus; species Pseudogymnoascus sp. VKM F-4516 (FW-969). Next base: position 51,975 of record JPJZ01001190.1, on the reverse strand, counting down.
TTGTGTGTGAAATTACACTTTGAGCCGCGATATTACCATTCAACCACTGACCGTCTACCTGAAGTCAGCGTGAAAATAACCGCATCCCTCGTCGGTAATAGAACGGCTCTAGTCTCCACTGGCTTGTTGGTGCAGATCAACTAGTTCTTCCTCGGGCACCATCCATAGCGACAATATGGCATCACAGCGGGGCGGCACCAGACGGGCAACTTTCCTTTGCCAACCGCCGTATATAGCCACAAAAGAGCGATCAGTAGCGTGCGGATGTGCGCTCCGTTAACTTACGCATATCAAATAAAGATTGCCACCATGGCGTCGATCACGCCGAAGAAGGCTCGTCGGGCCCTTCCAGAAAAGGGCAGTGCAAGTAACCAGGGCACGTAACCGCCATTACCAGCCACGGCGCTCTTCCGGGTTTCATCACAGATGCGTCTTACTCGAATCTATGATAGAACTTTCTAGTATTCGTCGCTATTTCTTGACTCCGGGCACAGCTCTCATCTCGGAATTTAAGAATCAGGCTCACGTCTGGTGTAGATGGGCACATAGTTCGATCATGCGCCGCAGACTTCATTCTTCTACTGCAGATTTCGCCTTCAACTCCAAGGCTAATTTGTCTTACGGCGCCTACAAGAGAGTGGAGCCATTCATCTGCATGTAAATCTGGCATGGTCTATCCAGAGATTTATTCGACCTTGGCATAGATCCTTATATTTCCTTCATATCTAACCATGAACGTGCTGGTATAACATGGTAATTTCTGCATCGTCCTGTCACTACTTGCAACTATTTACTTCTTTATAGATCATTAGAGCTGAAGTTCGGATTTTGCAGTGTTGCTGGATTGGAATGAGAGCCTCTTGCGACTAATCTTCTCAGCTCTGGCAAATATTAGTCTGAATTTGACCATCTATATATACCGTCGAGCATTACAGGTCTCTAAAGGATCTTGCAATCAGCTATTTTGTGAGCTGGCAATTTGCAGAGACCGGCCCCACCAAATCTCTCATCTTACTTGCGTCACCGGAACTCGATATGCATTCAGCATGGCCTCTTCAAGGCGAGGCCACTACGCCAACCGGCCGCAGTCAGGAATTAGACTTAGAGAAGGGCATGTACGACAACACACAGAAAGCACTGGCCTTGCCGCCATTCGCCCATATAGGCCAAAATACGCCGAGTCGTACCGACTCTCCCTTGTCCCCTATCTCGCCAATCCATGAAGGCATTACTCCGTTCTCGAGTAGTGCTCTGTCACTACAATGGCCTGCAGGATGGCAGGCCGCAAAAGCTACGCCGCCCGATCAAGCAGTCAAGAAACCAGCGCCACCAAAGAAAAAGATCAGTCGATGGATCCTCTTTCAACTTTGGTTCAGCACTTACCGCAAGTTCTTCGCCTTCGTCACCTTACTCAACCTAGCCGGAATAATCATGACTGCACTGGGTCGGTTTCCTTACGCCCAGAATCACCTCGGTGCTTTAGTTCTTGGGAATCTGCTCTGCGCAGTCCTGATGAGAAACGAGTTGTTCCTCCGGTTCCTATACACAATCTCCATCTATGGCTTACGAAGTGTACGTCCCCTTTTTATCATCCACAGGGCGTGGTGCTAATGTAGGATGTCATTAGTGGGCCCCAGTTAGTATCAAGCTGGCAGTAACATCAGTCTTGCAACACGTCGGAGGCATCCATTCGGGATGCGCACTCTCCGGTGCTGGGTAAGGCAACGTTGAAGCCTAGTGGTGAGCGAGCTAACAGGGACTTTAGCTGGTTGGTATTCAAGATTGTCGACATCTTACGGCATCGATCCGCCCAGCACAGATCTGTGATTGTCACTGGCATAATCACAAATATCCTTGTGATTATTTCAGTCTTGAGCGCCTTCCCATGGGTTCGCAAGTCAGTGTTACTACTTATTTGTTGGCATATTTCCGTAACTGACTCTTATATTAGCTACCATCATAACGTCTTTGAGAAGCACCATCGCTTTATTGGATGGTTGGGTATAATGGCAAGTAACTCTCCACCCGACCTCGAGACCAGTACTAATAAATACTAGATGACCTGGTTCTTCGTGGTTTTGGGAAACACCTACGATATCACGCTTGGGCAATGGAGAGTTGACACCAACTCGCTGCTCCACGCCCAGGAGCTCTGGTTTGTAGTGTTTATGACAATATTGTAAGTCTTCCTTCTGGTGTAAGGTGACTATTGTTCACGCCTTATAGTGTCCTCGTTCCTTGGGTTACTCTCAGAGAAGTCGCCGTGGACGTTGAAATTGTAAGACACCCCTATTCTATTGGTGGAAGTCGACTGACTTGGCTTTAGCCATCACCCAAAGTCGCTATTCTCCGTTTTGAGCGCGGGATGCAGCAAGGTCTTCTGGGAAGAATCAGTCGCACCTCGATCATGGAGTACCATGCTTTTGGAATTATTAGCGAAGGCCGGAAATCCAAGCATCATTATATGATCTGCGGTGTTCAAGGTGATTTTACGAAGGATCTTGTAACCAATCCACCCAAGACTGTGTGGACTAGGGAGCTGAAGTTTGGTATGTTTACTCTCTCCGACTCAAAGTGGCTGTCTAATGACGTACAATAGCTGGTGTTGGGCATGCCTCCGCGATGTTTAAAAGGGGTATCCGCATCTGCACTGGAACTGGTATTGGAGCAGCGCTGTCTACCTGCATCCAAAACCCTAACTGGTACGCCACCCTCAAATATAATTTAAAGGGTGGGTTTTCTAACACCCTGCTAGGTTCCTCATCTGGATAGGCTCCGATCAAGAGAAAACATTTGGGCCAACAATAACGGGCCTGATCCGAAAACACATCGAGCCAGAACGAATGATTCTGTGGGATTCTAGAAAACAGGGGGGACGGCCAGATACTATGGAACTCCTCAAAGCCACATGGGCGAGCTTTGGAGCCGAGGTCATCTTCATTACTTCCAACATGCAGGGGAACGATGAGATGATGCAAGGTTGCCGTGCAGGTACGTTCATCAGCAACTTAATCCATGGTATATGGCTAACGTCTGAAACCCAGCTGGACTACACGCATTCGGAACCCTGTGGGACTTCTGAAGGTCTGCTGTCTACTCTTGCACACCACTTTCGTCGTAGTATGGCCATGGATTTTACCTGCTACTATACCTTGGGCCAAACGACCTATGCGTCCGTTAGAACCGGATGGAACCATCCCAATTTTCAGGGTCAATAGAGATGGCATCGCAGATAGAGAACTACCAGTCTCTGAGCCAGCATGCTTACACGCCGCGGCTTTGGTCGCTGCGCCTATTTTTGAGAGGTGCATCATAAAACCATATGCAGTGTTTAAGAGTCCATACGTGCGGGACTCGGTCGCAAGCGGCGTTGAGGGATATAGATGTTTGGATTTTAGTTGCCTGGGCTTGTCTCTATTGGCGAGTCAATTAGATGTGGATGGTATGATGGCAGAGCGGACGCGATGCACAATTATATTGAATCTATGGTCGTATGTAACATTTATCCTCATATCGCATACTATACACTCTACAATATTATCCCGTACCCTTCATTCCATGCAAAGTGCCATTACACCCAAATGAGCGCAGCCGCGCCGACAACAGCAGCAAAGGCCGCGTGACCAGGAGCGGACAGCATTCCAGCGCTGCTAGGCTTGACATAATCTGGTTCGCATTTTCTGTTGTATATTGAGGTATAGTCACTGGGCATTGCAACCTCTGGGCAAACCGTGGTGAAGCAGCTTGGGCGGTGTTAGCCGGTGTCAAGGTCTGGGGCAGGGAGAGGAGGGGGGTTAGGTGGGGTTGGCTACTCGAACTGCGTCTTCATCTGTCTGCAGGCACACTCTTGGGTATCTGTCTCGCAGTCTTCGACTTTGTCTAGGCAGGCTGATACATCGCTATGGGATGTTAGTGTGGACGTTATGGGTGCTGCTATGGATGGGTAACTGTTGAGGGGTACCAACTCTGGCTTGTTACACAGCTTAATATTGAAGGCGAGGGTTATGGTTGTAGTCATCAAGAGCAAAAAGCTTGAGAGGAGCATGCTTGGGTGCATGGTGCTACAATACAGATTTTCTTTGGCGATATATGATGCCACGAGAATGGGTCGCGAGAGTCGCGAAACGTCAAAAATCCAGGAAAGGGAAGGCATACGGATTAAGTATAATATTAGATCCCGCACAGAGCGGTCAATCCTACGCCAAGAATAAGCTTATTTCATAGAGTAGGAGTATCAAAATTGGAGTTGTTGTTGGATCTATACACGTGTTGGAATGGAGCATGTTTGTTGGGTTTACTGTGCATGGTAATTGAAGTTGCAAACAGACGTAGCAGCCTATATCGCTCACGAGCGGCATGAGCAAGCCTTGGCAACAGCAATATGAGCAATGGTCAGATTAGCGCCCAATATCATTTGGGGCTCAGCATACTCTGGTCTGCATTGAGATTCGCTCATACAGTAAATGTGGGTTTTCAGGCTTGCAATCAGCCTCATGATAGAGCCAACATGGGGTTGCATATATGTATGTATGGCAGACTATATTACTGCCGAAAACTCATTCGTACCTATATGGTAGCATTCAATAATTTCAGTACATAGACATTCCCGACGCCATCGCCTCTTACTGTTCCCCTTCCTACTCCTCCTCCCCTTCCTCACCGACCGTTCCCAGTAACCCCACCACCTCCGGCAAATGCGCCCGCAACATCTTATTCAGCCCCTCGGCCCCGCTCTTCACCACGCGCCCGAATCGGCTCTTCGTCACCTTCCGCTCCAGTTCCGGGTCCATCCAGCACAAGTGGTCAGCTGCAACGTACACGCGCGAATGTTTCTTGTACCAATGTGCAAGGTTGGAGTCCGTTTCACTGCGCACGGGTTTCAGAGAGCCGGAGACGAATGCAACGACGAGGGGAATTTTGTGTTTTGATTCTGGGTGGGGAGGTCAGTGTGTGGTAACAAGAGGAGAGAGAGAGAGAGGCAGCTTTACCTCTGTTCACAAGTAGCTCTCGAACTCCAATGTAGGAGTCTCCGACGCCCATAAGCACAATGTGTTCGGATTCGTGCATTTCAAGATAGTTATCCCACAGGAAGCACATAAGCTCCTTCATGCGCTCGCGATGCACTATCTCGGTTGGGGGATCTTTAAATCCTTCTTCTTCAACATTTGCCTACATATGTTAGCTTGGGAGGTAGGGTTCGAGGAGGTGGAAGACATACGTCCGGGTCGTCGATGTGCATGGGCATGTTGATGTCGATGACGGCGTAGCCATTTTTGACGGCCCAGTCAATGTAGGCCATGACGCCGTCATTCTATGGCAGGTTAGTCAACGAGAATGCTGTAGAAGCAGCAGAACTTACCATCCACGAGTTGTGTGGCTCGACGGAGTAATCGATCGGATCAGGGATAGCCAGAAGCTCCGGCCTACAATCGTCAGCATACTCTTCGAACCTAAATAGAAATACCTTACGGGTCGTGTATAATAAGAAGAACCTTCTCCGCTGTTGCAAACTCGCTCGTGATCAGCACCTGATATTCGAAGGCCTTTGACAATTTATCCCTCGTAACGTGCATATCGACCATCTTGTACCTCTGTCGGAGGATCTTATGTTGATATGCGCGGATAACATTATTCAACCTCACCCCATCCGTCTCTTCCTCCTCTTTCAAATTAATCTTCCCCGGCCGCATGCATTCCCAGTACGGCGCATGTGCCTCCTTCACTCGATGAAGAACCTTCAACGCCTCCTTATTAATCGGTGGCATTCTGATGCGCTCTGGCGGCTCGCCCATGAGCGTCTTTGCAACAGCCAACGCAGACCGAGATATCGCTTTGAGGTTGTACCCACCCTCAAGGCAGACAGCTACTTTGCCATCGGCGAGCGACATCAGCATGTGTGTCATATGTGCGTAGCACGCAGGCGAAACAAAGCATCCGCCAAGCTCGTCGCCATCCGCAGCGTCGAAACCAGCGGAGACGATAACAAGGTCCGGATCGAATTCTTGAGCGATAGGCATGACGATTCGCTGGAAGGCGCCCAGATATTCGCCGTCACCCATTCCCTGCGCATGCCATGGGATATTTATATTCTTTCCAGAGCCGGGGCCAGAACCGACGTTTTCTAAGCCACCGTCGGGCACAGATGGGTCCTCAGGGGTGCCTGGGTAGAAAGTTCCGTCTTTATAAACGTGGAGGGATATATAGAGGACATTCGGATCGTCGTAGAATATATTTTGGATGCCGTTGCCGTGATGCACGTCCCAATCAAGAATCAATATTTTGCGGCAGGTTTCGGGGAAATCGGCCTGACAAACTCGCGCCGCAACAGGGACATTGTTGAACATGCAAAATCCCAAGGCCTCGTGGCTCTCGGCATGATGACCAGGTGGTCGAATGACAGCAATTGCGTTCTTCACAGTCCCTGCGACAACGTTCTTGCAAGTTTCTATTGCCCCTCCAGCGGCAATGAGGGCGGCTTCATATGTGTAATTTCCAACATATATCGATTTACGCCCATTGTCGAGCTCCCTGCTCATTTCTCGCAGCTTGTCCGATGTCATACGAGATAAATCAGAAACCCATTTGTAATGCAGTGCAGTATGCACTGTACAGATTTCTTCTGGTGTTGCTCCCCTCGCTGCGATGCGGTACATGAATTCAGTTGGTGACCTCTTCAGGATCTCCGCGAGGTCTTCTTCCGGGCCGGTATAAACCAGTTTGGCTTCCTTAAATGCTCTCATAATTGATGCTATCCTCCTTGGATCTTCGGGGTGTGGCGGGTCAACAGAAAAGTCCGCGTTTGCATGCAATTTCATCCGATCGTCATAACAACATCCAGTCGGCAGGTATTTCTTCCGTATGGGCGGAGATAAGGCCTGTGAGTCTATTGAGTGCTCTGAAATATCTGACATATTTGCCACATCTTCCTCTTCAAAGTCTATATGGTCATCGCCATTCTCTGTGAGATGCATATCTCTTGGATCGATAAAGCCATTTCCGTTGTTACTGTTTTCTAGAGCACTCTCGCTCTCAACCATGACAACATCGCCGCCATTTGGCGAATCCATCATCACCATTTCAGGCTAGAATTTGGCAGCCCGAGGATGGCGAAACCAGAGTGATTTTCGTCGAGCTGGCACTCACAATGCATCTGCAACAACGGTAGAAAGCGGACAAGAGCACTGCTGGGAGCAACAGTCGCGGTAAACGTAGCAAGAATATAATGTTCTAAAAGCAGGTTAGTACGGTAACATATATTTTAACGAATTGACCCAACATGGTATTCAGTAGTCATACACTGAAGCTAACGAAACGCAGAAGAGGAGCCAAAATAAGAAGCAAGTAAAGCACTGAAGTTAACGGAACGTAACAGATGCGCCAGATAAGAAGCAAGTAAGCATGAATAATTGATAAAGAAAGAGAACAAGCATAAAGCAATGGCCAGCACTTGGTTGTTATTTCATGAAGAAACCCCGATCTTGGGTTAAGGCATATATAGCGTTACGGAGCTTCGTATCAAACTCACCCGATGTGTATGTATGTTGCCGTGACTGAATCCACCCGCGCCACGATTCACGTAAAGAGGCACTTTTGGCGCAATATCAGATAGTGCCTAGGGAGGATTTGCCAACAAGCAAAAAGGCCCCGTTATAAAGGATCCATAATATATTTTGGGTTATGGGGCAGAAGAGAAGGTTCGCAGGTTTGGCGTGTTGCGATGTTTAAACTTTAAATGGTTGCCCTGGTCTCGAATTGGCGATAGCTGCAATAGCGGATCACGTGAATCACGTGCTCACTTAATGCCCTATATATGAGGCATCAAGTGATTATAGTGTCATCCAAACGCATGTTGCTACAGTTACCATCCGAGAAAGATCACTTCATCTGTGATAATTCGCGAAATGCGCCTGAGTTATAGTTTCTTGAACAAGTTTATGTCAGTACGAATATACTCAAGTATAACTACGATTTAGTACGGTATTTTCTGAAGGTTAGCTAAGAAATAATCAATACAGGTCCATAGAGACAATAATTTTATAGGTTATTAATTTACGAGTTGAACAAATAATATTTAAGTCATAAGCTGACATAAATGCAATTATCATAACGCATTGCAACTACAAAGTGATACCAATAACTTACCACGTACAGTACTAAAATTAGACAGTTTCTGTGCTTGGCTCGATCGCTAGATTGAAATGCGTTATATTTGACTACCCCGCCTCAAGTTATAGCCGCCACACTCGCATTTGCATCTCCGACATCCGCATCGACGGCACTCACATCCAACAATATAATACTCCTAATCCTTTATGTCTAAAAGAGGGATGCAATCCCATCAATAAACTGCAAACCACGTAAACCATACCGAATTACCGCCATGATTCCCCTCCCCGCTGTCCGGGCTTCTAACGCTCAACTCCGTACCCTTCCTCCCATCACCGCCGTCATTGCTGGCGCCACCAGCGGCCTCGGCGAATCCGCCCTTCGCGCTCTGGCTGCTAATAGCAACGCACCACGCGTCTACATTATTGGCCGCAGCGAGCCGCGAGCCACGGCAATTATTGCAGACTGCCTCAAGATCTGTCCAGGAGGGACATTCATCTTCCTTAGCGCGGACTTGTCGCTGCTGAAGAACGTGGATACTGTATGTGCCGAGATACTTAAGAGAGAGGAAGGTGGAAAGATTGATTTGCTGTTTATGACCCATGGCTATATTACTTTTGAAGGAAGGCGAGGTAATCCCGAAGAGCCCCTACCCCTCCTTTCTAAACCTTTCATATTAATCCCCTCCTAGAAACTCCAGAGGGTATAGACGCCCTCATGGCCCTTCGCTACTATTCCCGCATCCGCCTCCTCACGCTCCTCCTCCCTCTTCTCCAGCGCGCCCCCGCCCCCCGCGCCGTCTCCGTATTCGCCCCAAACCACGAGCGCGGCGTCTACCCCGACGACCTCTCCCTCCGCCACCATCATAGCGTGCTAAACCACCTCTCCCACGCAGTCTTCATGACGAACTTCTCCTTTCTCCACATCGCCGCGGAGAACCCGTCGCTGAGCTGCATACATATACACCCTGGCCTAGTCAAGACGCCAGAGTTCGAACACTCTAGATTCTCGCCGTTTGTGAAGTGGCTGTTTAATTGGGTGATACTCCCGTTGACGGCTCCATTTTTGTTGGACCTGAAGGAGTCGGGGGAGAGGAATTTGTTTATTGCTACGTCGGCGAGGTTTCGAGCGAGATCGGGGGGAGATGGGGAGGCGGGAACGATGGTGCCACTGGTGCAAGGGGGGGTAGCGAAGGGATTGGATGGGCAAGTGGGTGGGGGGGTATATGCGGTGGATTGGAATGGGGAAGTGTGTAAAGGGAACGATAAGTTTTACCGGAAATGGGAGCCGAAGGGGTTGGAGGATAAGGTGTGGGAGCACACGATGAAAGTTTTTGAAACGGTTGAGAGAGGTGAGGTATTTCAAGACTGAGAGGAGGATGTTGGGAGCTGTCGACGAACTTTCACAACATTCGCTTTGGACATGAACTCGATCTATCTTCACAGTAGCTTGTTAAATATGATTTATTCTTGTTCCACTATACACTACCCGGAATATTACATCGGGTCATCATTCGCCACAGTATTCTCCATCGCCCACTCAAGCACATTGTCAAACTTGCGACATGTATGCCACGTGCTGAAATCGGGCCAGATGCCCTCATCTGTCGTCTCGAAAGTGATGAGCCCAACGTCGCTCTGGCACATCAGGTTCATGCGTAACATCTCCAGGCAGTGATCTGTTTGGAAGTTAGTAAGCAGCCAAATTGTTTCGACGTTGGGTTTGTGGGTAATACGAACCGAGATGCATCCGTAGGCCGTCTATTCCTTCGGCGAAGTCCCCACCACGGGAGCCATAGTACTCGATGTGAGTAGTCTGACGGAGAAGATTAAGGCAGTGAAGTTGGTGGAAGACTTCGAGGCCCACACGATAGCCTTCAATGCCCGTGCGGGGATCAGTCACTTTGAGGACTGTGTTTGGCTTGTCGATTTTCCGGAGCTCAGCGGCAGAGATCATCTGGTCGCCGACTGTGTAGGTGTTAGTTAATTGGATACCATGGTTTTGGAAATTTCCCAAATACGCCAATAGATAGAAAATTCGAAGGTGGTGGGGATACGAGCCATGGGTGCGACGGGATTATTAGGGAGTATAGATAATATGAAGCGTACCATTATATGAGATAACGTTCCAGGCAGCGTCAACTTCGGGGCCTTTGCCAATATACGGCGATGTAGCATACATGCTGCCGTTGAACTTGATGTCTTCATATTCTATCACATGGGCCGCGGGAGCTATACAGTCAGCTTGGGCACTGAGCAAGGTCGACCAGCACTCACAGTATTCCGAAAACTGCTTCACAAACTTCGCAGTTGTCGGGGCAGCAAAAGTGATGCCCCGTAAAAATATGGCTAGTGAGAAAAGGAAAAATAGGGCGTGGGCTACCAGAAGCCATTTCGACTGTAGTACCGACTTCAGGTGCCGCCTCTCGGTGACTCTGAGGTCTTGCTCCTCGGGGAGAAGCGTTGTGGAGGATGTGTCTGAGGGTGAGTATGATTCCTTCTCGTCGGCCAGCGACACCGGATAGTATTTCGCAGTAGGCATATTTAACAAGCAAATTATACAAGAAAAGAACAAGCACGTAGAGATCCAGCTCTGATTGAAGAGAAAGGAAGGAGATACAGGAAGCTCAACAGCAAACACCAAGAGAAATGAAAGATGAACTTGGAGATATTGGGATTTTCCAGCGGGGATTTGGACATGGTCAAGGGAAAAGCGCAAATGCTTAGCACTCAGTGCCTACCACGCGTCCGCGTTGCTCAAGCATCAAGGGTCGCGGTTATGACGGCAGCAATTGCCAAGGAGTCTTGTATCATGTTTGTTGGAGTATAACCCAGTATATACCAGAGCAGGGCCAGAATAGGCCCATTGCGCATCGATAATTATTCTTTTCGGGCAATTGTGCCGCCTCTCGGTTTGACGTTGTGGATGATGATGCTCCAGATGTTTCGGAGGGAAGTCCCTTGGAGATCCCCTGTGCTGGCAATTAAGCGATACCAAGACAAGTGATCGTTCCAGGCGTCGCACATACCTTGTCATTTCTCCTTTCCACCAATCACAAAATTCATAAAAAGCATAAAAAGTATATAAGTCCATTTTTGGCTTTTATGAGGTCCGCCTCCCGCTGCCGCCCCTGGCATTCTGACACCAGAACACTGATACTCGGTGGGGAAAGTCGATTCACGGCGAGCTCAAACATCTCCAAAGCGGGTAAAATCGTATATCGCTCCACACACAGGCCCTTCCATACGGACTACTCTCCATACGGGCTTGGGAAACTTTCCCCAGACAGTTGAAACTGTTGCACTCAGCAGATCTTCTTCCCTTGCTTCAGAATCTTGGCACGACGCGCCGACGCGAATTGTCTCGGCGGCGGTTTGTTTGAACCCCATGATTTATCCCACCAACGGTTTGCGGCAGACAGTGGGGTATGGCAGATCTGTATCACACTACTACTGTTTATAGGGCAGGGCACTCAAGCTTTCTCGACGCCATGGCGAAACCCGCCCCGACCTGTAACGCGGTCGAGGTCTGTCGCTTGCGGCTCATCTTTCCTCGACCGGGCATGATAGGCTGCGGCATTTCTCAACCACGTGGGGGTGCCACTGTGAACATACTGAGAGCATCTCCAAAAGAGACCGCAACGCTTGGGCACCTGTTGCAACGGTCTTGGAACACCGTCTGAGACCATCGTCAACTCCACAATGTCCTCAACAACCTCCCTTTCTCCTTCCCCAGAGCGCCTCGCGATGACCTAGCGCGTATTCTCATCCCATCGACCCCAGTCTACGCGAGCCAAGGAATCAGTCATAAAGGACTCAAATCTGCTCTTGTATTCGTGCTCTCATCTGAATTCTCTCTCCATCAGCTTGACGCTTGTGTTTTGTTCTTTCCCGCTCCTTTTTTTCTTCTCTTCGCCTCTCTTCTTACTTGCTCAAAGCTGCTGGCCAGCCTTTCGTTTATACATTTATACAGCATGCATACCTCAACTCTCCTGGCTTTTGGCCTTTTGGCTCTTGCCCCTCTCATCAACGCACAGGACGTAGCTAGTGATAGCTTGGCTAGACGCCATGTTGTATGTCTTCCACCTCCTCTATACTTATATCATCAACAACAGCAATCACTCCTATCAACCACGCAAACACTAACACATAACAGGGCGGAGGTGCAGTGATCGCTCGCGGTGTTGCCATTGGCTTGGAGGCCCGCCACCACAAGGGGAAGAAGGTCCAGGCTGCTGCGCGTCATGAAGAGGAGCTTGAAGATCGCTCCCCAGAGCCGCACCACAAGGGAAAGAAGGTCCAGGCGGCCGCACGCCATGAGGAGGAGCTTGAAGATCGCGCCCCAGAGCCGCACCACAAGGGAAAGAAGGTCCAGGCGGCCGCGCGCCATGAAGAGGCACTTGAAGACCGTTCCCCAGAGCCGCATCACAAGGGCAACAAGGGTGCCGCTGCCGGCCAAGGAGCTGCCGGCCAAGGCGCAGCTGCGCAGGGTGCTGCTGCAACCAACGCCAACGTTGCTTGTGCTCGTGACATCGAGACCCGCGAGCCACACCACAAGGGAAACAACGGTGCCGCTGCCCAAGGTGCCGCCGCCACCAACTCCAACGCTGCATGCGCTCGCGACATCGAGACCCGTGAGCCCCACCACAAGGGCAACAATGGTGCCGCTGCCCAGGGCGCTGCTGCAAACAACGCTGCCACCAACAACAACGCTGCCTGCGCCCGCGATGTTCAGGATATTGAGGCGAGACACCACAAGGGCAACAACGGTGCCGCTGCCCAAGGTGCTGCCGCCACCAACTCCAACGCTGCCTGCGCTCGTGACATCGAGACCCGCGAGCCCCACCACAAGGGTAACAACGGCGCTGCTGCTCAGGGCGCTAACGCACAAGGAGCTGCTGCAAACAACGCTGCCGCAAACACCAAAGCAAACTGCGCCCGCGATGTTCAGGATATCGAGGCTAGGCACCACAAGGGTAACAACGGCGCTGCCGCACAAGGCGCTGCCGCCACCAACTCCAACGCTGCCTGCGCTCGCGATGTCGAGACCCGCGAACCCCACCACAAGGGTAACAATGGTGGCGCCGCACAGAGTGCTGCTGCACAGAACGGTGCTGCGCAAAACGGTGCTGCCGCCACAAATGCCAACGTAGCTTGTGCCCGCGATGTTGAGACCCGCGAACCCCACCACAAGGGCAACAACGGCGCTGCCGCTGCTAACGCTGCTAACGCGGCGTGTTAAGGAGAGTTGAGGGTTGCAGCGGGTCTAGGATTGTTTACACTGCGATACAATAGTAGTTATAAATGTACATAATCTGGCAAAGAAACCGAACCCGTGCTTCTTTTATATCTGCTGTGGTTTGGATGGGGGTGATGAGATATGATTTGCAGCTGAGTGTAACCATACGATGGGATCCGGTCGAGATATATAGGCCTGGAGGCGTTCTTGGTGTTAGTGAAATAGAAGTTTCCTTTAAAAAGTTATAACTCTTCGTGTGTCGAACCTGCTTTCTTCCTTTGGGGTACTTCTGTTGTATTCTGTTTGACGGTCGACAATGCCCCCTTGAAGAAACAACCGATTCAGCTCAGCTGCAGCTGTCTCATTACTGACCTTTATCTCCAGAAAGAACTGGCTCTTTATTCGCCGATCCCACACCCATATATTTGTTCCGTTGTCTCAGCCACCAGCTTACTCACTTGTTCAAAGGCAACTGTAATACTGGTACGGCTACGAGTCTTTAGGAAATCCGGCCTTTACCTGATTCTGCTAATTGTGGGACGCGCTTCCTATCGAAAGTGTAGCCAAGAATAATGGCGAGTCATATGAGCAGGACGTTCTACAGAAATATCAGACGACAGTAGAGCGTCGTCTGGAGCATTTATCTCAGAAGTGCGCAGCGCGCCGTCTCTCGCCGCCCCACTAGCCCCATCACCTACCGACCCACCTACCTAAGACCTTGTCCTTCTCATAACCAATGATGGGCATGCAGTGCCCAGTACACAGTTTGTTTACTGTTGTTTGCGGGGTATTAAATACCCCGCAAACTTTCTCGTAAACTTCCTCTTTAAGGTTCCTCATCTACCCACCCTAGCTCCTACCTTCTTCCTAGCTTATAAGCATGACGCTAAAGAGGCTTACTAACGACCTTGCGAATGTGGCCTGGTATGTAGGCAATATAGCCTCCACTAAAATGCTTTAAATTACGCCTAGAGCTAAGTGCTATGCTAATACTATATGTAGAGACCTACCCGCACAATGTAGTACTAGTCCTGTTGGTGAAAACCTTGTGAGTTAACATTCTAAATTCCTCGAAATGGAAGTCTTCTTGGAGCGCTTCGGGGAGCCCAGCTCAGATGGAATTTAAGCAATAGTGTGTCTTCTGTCGGTCCGACTTGGTATCCCTACAACGTGGTATCCTTACAACTTGGCAGCACTAAAATCCTACGAAATGCCTACTAGTCTCAAAAATTACCCCATTTATTACTGAGTTGAACGAAGGGATAGGGCCGAATTAATAGTTTCGTCATCGTACAAGAACTATAAAAACAATGCACTGCCCTATAATAATAAGAAATTTCCCGTAGCCCACCTCGCCACGTGTCGACTTAAAATCTATCTATTATGATTGCTCCAAGTTACTTGGGAACTTGGGCATTTGTCCTTGTCGCGCCAGCTTTGCTAGTTTCCCATTGTGCCGCATTGAAATCCGAGTTTGATTTTATTATTGTTGGTGGTGGAACGGCAGGCCTAACTCTGGCCAATAGACTTACTGAGTTTCCGCATGTCACTGTCGCAGTAATTGAAGCAGGCGGTGAAGTCAATAACAATCCGAATGTGACGGACCCAAACAACCTTTTTGTCGCTCTTGGTACCGCGATCGACTGGCAATATGAATCTGCGAATCAAACTCATGCAGGAGACCGAAAAATCCCATTTAGCGCTGGCAAAGCTCTTGGTGGAACGAGCACAATCAATGGTATGATCTTAGCATCTTTAATGTTGATCGCTAACAAATCTAGGCATGACATATGTTCGCGCAGAGAAAGCTCAGATAGATGCTTGGGAAAAACTTGGAAATAGTGGATGGAGTTGGGACGACCTGTTCCCGTATTACCTAAAAAGCGAGCGTTTCGATTCTCCTACATCTGCTCAAGTCAAAGCAGGTGCAACATACGCTTCACGATACCATGGCAAAAAGGGTTCACTAAATGTAGGATATGGCTTTGGACTGCTAAATGGCACATACCACGAAGTGGTAGAACAGACATGGAACAATTTAGGCCTTCCTACGAGTCTTGATGTTAATGGTGGCAATGTTCGAGGCTTTACTGTTTGGCAGAGTACCATCGATCGGGATGCTAACCGGCGAGAAGATGCTGGTAGAGCGTATTACTATCCAGTTCAAAGCAGGCCCAATCTTCACGTGTTCCTAAACACAATTGCAAATAGGATTACCTGGCGAGAGTCAAAGAGCGAATGCGCTGTCGCAGGTGGTGTGGAAATAACAGCTGCGGATGGCACAGTTACTACCCTTAATGCCAAACGTGAAGTCATTCTCTCGGCTGGCTCGTTAAGATCTCCTACCATTCTCGAGCTCTCAGGAATAGGAAATCCCAGGTATTTAAGCCTCCTCAAAAACACACCAGTTTTACTGACGTGAGAAGCATCCTAAACAAAGCTGGAATTCCTGTCAAGGTCAACCTCCCCGCCGTCGGCGAAAATTTACAAGATCAACCGAACAGCCAGATTATCATGACTTCTAACACAACGTTTAATGGATCTATTCCATACGTAGCTTTTGGTTCAGCTTCTGATATTTTGGACTCGCTGCCTAAAAACGTCAACTTAACGGCTTGGGCTGAGAAAGTTGCAGTCGCAATCGATCATGCTATTAGCGTATCATCGTTGGAACAAATTTTCCGCATACAATATAAATTAATTAGCAACGGCGTTGTGGATGCAGAATCAATCCTCCAGACAAGCTACAATCTTGGGTACGGTCCAAGCGGTTTGGTAGCTTCAGCATTTTGGCTTTTACTGCCCTTTTCCAGAGGCAACGTGCATATTAGCTCCTCGGATCCTTTGGCATATCCGGTCTTAAACCCAAACTTTTTCCTCGTTGACTTTGACGTCGACGTCCAAGTAGCGATTGCGAAATGGACAAGAAAATTCTGGGACACGGCTCCTATCCAAGGTCTCGCAACTGAGACGACTCCTGGATTTGATGTATTGCCCAAAGATGCTTCTGATGAGCAATGGGCGAATTGGGTGAAGACCACTTGTTAGTGTTCTACCTCTCTTGGGACGTTTTCCTTACTGACATTCACCAAGTTGCTTCGAATTCCCACCCGCTAGGAACGGCAGCTATGATGTCAAGAGAGCTTGGCGGAGTTGTGGATAGTGAGCTGAGGGTTTACGGGACGCAGAACGTCAGGGTTGTTGACGCAAGTGTTATCCCGACTCAGGTCAGTGGGCACTTGACGAGTACGATTTATGCGATTGCGGAGAAGGTTGCCGATGTTATTAAGCGTAGCATTTAATTATTACAGGAAGCTTGATATAAACGTTGAAGATGATGCCTGTTACGAGAGATTGTGTGCGTCAGAAGCGTAGCATGTTCAGGTCATTCACAGAGACATGATCAAAGGGTAGGATAAACGATTCCATAGCTCCTTTCCCACGCACCTTTGTAAGCTATGATATACGAGCCATTGGCTTGAGTAAAGCGCGCAAATGGCCAATTTGTTTTGAGAAGGTTGAATACGAGGACTTGTGCCGTTAAAATAAACAGTAACCCCACAACGGGCTAAATATAGAATGCCCGGTGTTTAATATTCCAGACCACCTCATAGACACTCGAATGTCCACATCGGCCATCATCAACATCTTCAAACGCAAAATGAAGTGGTTTCCTTTCTCGTCCAAGGGTGATGAGCCGGAATACCACCTCGCATCCGAAGATGACGTCCGCCGTGCCCTCGCGCAATGGAAACGGAGATACTACACCCTAGCGACCCTTTACACCCTCACCATGCTCCTCGGCGCGGCGTATGTCCTGATGTCTAAGAGTCTGGCGACTGGTATGATCCGGTCGGAAGCGTATTTTGGAAACAGTGTGTTCTCGTCCGTCGAAGTCGCTTCTTGGAGCACATAAAAAAATCGGAGAAGGCTGACGAACACGTGCAGTTCCGAAACAGATGGTCAAATTCAGGCTGGATCAGGCGTTTGTCGATGCCAGGTCGGGAACGCCGGGGAATCAGTCGGTGTGGGATATGCTGCTTCCGCGTATGCCTTCTCTTTTCTTTCATCGGATGTCTCTCTGAAGGAATCTATTCTCGGGTGTAGCTTTGTCACATCCCTGGGTCTTTTGCTAATGAAACTGCACTTATAGTTGGCGGGGGATTCGTTGAGGTTCAGAACCCGGCGAAATACGGTTTAAGAGGGGGGTTCCCAATTTCAAACACTGATAAAGAGATATATTCCATCTCGATGTTCCATCAGATCTATTGTTTGGTAAGGCAGATCCTCATCCCTTTCCAATGCATCCTTCCTATATGATCTATCTGCTTCCCGCCTTTTACTAAGTACTGGGGATAGGTAATACTCAAAGACGCTTTCGGCCGCGACGGAGGCAAAAACGAGCATGATGCGGCTGAAAATAATTTGGCTCACTGCTTCGACTATCTGCGGCAGGCTATCATGTGCACGGGCGACACAACGCTGGAGACGGCATTGGTGGACGAGAATGGTGAGGTGATACCTGGATTCGATGGATGGGGTGATACGCACGAGTGTCGGAGCTATGAGGCGATATTCGATTTTGCGGAGGAACATCGGATTAAAGATGAGACCTGTCTCACCTAGAACGTATGATAGACGTAAGCTCATCACTTCAGAGCGGTGAACAGATTCGTATCTTGATCTGTGAAAAATAAACAACAGCTTTGTATTGGTTGGCTTCTATATGTCCACATCAAGAATATGCTGTCCGAACACGTATACAATGAATATATGTACTCGACCTATACTATACGTGACCAAGCAATTGCGTGGGTTGGAATTAACAGACGATAATTCAAATTCATGCCACATTTTTCTTCATAAATACGGCGTCTAGCGGCCAAAGTTTACCATTCTCATCTCGGTGTTGGATGTGCCCATCGACATACCTCCAGGCTTTAAACCCACGCCTGGCATACCAATCCTCAGCTGCCAGCTGTTTACAGTTAGCTCTCCAACCCCGCCTTCACTGAGAGGGATTCACATACCTCGGGCCGCTTCATCCCAGTCTCTTCCCACATATCTGTCGTATTGGCGCAATGTTTTGCCAGAGTATCAAGTGACAATATCTTCGCACACAATGGCTCATTGATAGCCTGGCTCTCGATGGCGTCAAGAGCAGCACCGCCAAGCCCACCTCCATGGATAGCGCGGGAGATGTAGAGATTGGTGATGCAGTAGAGTCCCTGTGAAGCATCTGCCTGGCCTGGATTTGCGCTCTCCGAGTCGAGGGAGATATGGCCCACTGGGATAAATGAACGTGACGAGTGAGTCCGTGGCTTACCACCTAGGGCGGTGGCAGTGTCAAGAATGGGCGTAGCATCTCCAGGGTACTTTAATAAGTGCTCGGCGAGCTTTGTCTCCTTTGTTGGGTCTTCCTCTGATAAAACCTGAGTTGGTAGTCAGACTAATATATTACAAATACGTCAATTTGAAGCCTTCAAATCGGATGACTACGGTCATAACCTTGGCAAAACAAAAGGGGAAACTCACAACCCACTGAAGGGCCATCTTTCCCTCCTTCTGCAAGACCTTCCATCCTTCGATATAGTCCTGTTTCCATCCGCATGCAATACGGTGCTGAACCATGCGCTCGGCATGAGCTGGAGATTCCGGGTCCCAGGCTATCAGATCGACCTTGGTCTTTGCTGGCGCTTTTAGCGGCACAGCTGCCACAGTCTCATTGTTCGGCACCAACATATTCTAGGGTTGCACTGCACAATATGTATAATACCGTTCAGCGTATAGGCAAGACGGTAGCAATCCTTGGTTGTGCATCGGAATTCTCGGGTTTCACGTGACTCTCTAGAATTATACCTTGGAGCGCCAAAGCATAGTAATACGGCGCGACTCCGGCATCTTACCCTTCACCGCATCGCTTACCAGTTCCCCTTCTGGCCTTTTTCCTCATCCCCCGCTCATCTGCGTCCAGCATTGTCCACCGTGCTTCGACTATTTTTCACCCGCCCATGCGCCTCATGCGCCACCGGCCCCAGCATTCATACCCCCAACGTAGCGCGCTTGACCCCCTACGATCGTCATCTCGCTACTACGTCGTTATGATTTGAGCGCTGCAACCGAGGATCGTCGTTTTTCAGTGTTCCATGCCCACAAGGCCAATCGCGTGTTCCGCCTGTTCGGTTGCGCGCAAGCATGGCATGGCCGTGGTGCAGCTTGCGGATGTGACGCAGTGGAGGCTAAATATGCCCTGCAGACGACCGGGATATGAGTTGCTTTGGGGGACAGGGCCGAGGCTAGTTGATGTTTACTCAGTAATGACAGATACGACATGACAGATAGCTACAGTCCACGAGATGGATTGGCAGGATGCGATTTGGGGCCAGAGGGATAGTTTATTGACGGGTCCCATACTTGGCACTCTAGGGCTGTAATCTCTCTACCTCTTAGCTCACTACTAAGTAAATACGTGCTGCAGGGATTTAGTTGGACTTGGTGAGGCTACTATAGCCACAACAAGCTAACGGCTGAAGCCTGAAGGAAGGGTTCCTCAAGGACGTTTAGTTGATGCAAGCCAACGCCTTCAAAGGTGACGCAGATGTCACTTTCTGACAGCCCCATAGCGGCCTCAATAGTGCCCGCTGCCTCATCCTGGTAGATAGGGCAGGACAGAGTAGCCTGGATGGGATAGTGCTATGGAGAGGTCGGTTATTACCTTAAGTGTGCCCCTCTTGTTTCGGTTAGGAGGCCCAGCTTGACCTTTTTCCAACGACGACGACGATCGACAGATCCTTCATAGCTAGATATGTCGAAGTAAGACAGCTTCCTCTTGATCTTCCGTGCTGTACTCCCACTGTTTGAAATCGACTGGCGGGCAGCTTGATCGGCATGCAGGCTACATGTAAACCGGACTCGCGTTGGCATATAAACTTTGAGAGGCGGCCGCCATACTAAGGAAGCCTCTCGCTGCAGTTGCTGGATGAGGAAAGGAGAGGCCATCCCTTACATATTCCGGGCAGTCCTTGACGCCACTAGAGTCTACAGAGTCTCCGATTGAAGTCGTGGCTTGAAGAACCGATCGTTTGCTTGCATATAATACCACGTCACCCAGCTCCAGTCGTAGCTCTTTGTCTCTTTCCTAGACACATAACTACACGGTATAGAGCAAATCCTATATTGACACCACAACCCTCCGCCGCAATGTCTACCAGCAACCCGGATAGTCTCCATTGCCAAAAGGAATTGGGCTCGCAAGGGCGGAGTGAGAACGACCTTGGAGCACCTGAAAGCCCCAAAATGAATATTTCGGCTGTGTCGGAGACAGAAATTCCTTGCGTCAGTTCCGGAGCCGACAAAGACATCCAAGGCCACGCTGTGGCCACGGGTACGGCTAACAGACATGCTGTGCCTTGGCCGCGTGTGGAACCGTGGAGGAGGAATGTTGCACTGGCAGGGTATGTTCCTCACACCCGAATCTTCGTGTCACTGCTTACCCCAAACTTTAGTATTTTTGTCGGGGTATTCTTCTCAACCTTAGATACAACTATCATAGGGACGGCGCTGGTAAGTATTGTAGAGGAGCTCGGGAGCTTTTGGCTATCGCCATGGATCGTCCTGGCCTATCTGTTGACATATATGAGTAAGTCGCCTTCTCACTGTAGACTTGCGCTCCCTAACCCTCCCAGGTTTCGCCATGGCGATCGCACGAGTAAGCGATATCTATGGCCGCAAAACGATGATGCTCGTCTCCTGGACACTCTTCATGGTCTTCTCGCTCGCCTGCGCCCTTGCACAAACCATCCGCCAGCTCATCGTCTTCCGTGCCTTCCAAGGGCTCGGTGGAGCGGGCCTCTATTCCATGGGCATGGTCATGATCGCCGAAGTCCTGAACCCGTCCAAGTTTGCAGCTGGCGCGGCGTGGATCGGACTCACAATCGGCGGGTCCGGGGTGCTAGGTCCTATCTTGGGCGGTGCGATAGCGAATCAGTCGACCTGGAGGTGGATCTTCTATATGAACCTCCCGTTTTGCGTAATCACCATGGCGTCCGTCTTCTTCGTCTGGCCGGCCAGCACGAAGACTTCTGAGAGTAGCAAATGGCGCACATTCCTGAGCATCGACTTTGTCGGTATAGTGTTGATGATGGGAGGCTCCGTATGCTTAGTATATGGCCTGCAGAGGGCGACAACAGGAGGACGTTCCTGGGGAGAATCGACTATCGTGGCGTGCCTCGTCCTTTCCGGCTTGTTTTGGCTTGCGTTTTTTGCTTGGGAGGGCTTCGGCGCGCGCGTTTGGTCGAATGTTGAACCCATATTCCCAATGCACATTCTTAAGCGCCGCGTTATGGCTGCTGCTTTCGGGTATGCTCATCTCCCAGTCTCTTTCTCTGGTATTCCATAAACTAACCGGGCCACACAGCTCAATTTTTTGCACCGGTTTTCCTCTAGTGACAACCACAATCCTCCTCCCTGAGCACTTTCAGCTAGTCAACGGTTCTTCTCCCCTGAAAGCAGGCCTATACCTCCTTCCCCTCGCTGGAGCTACCGGCTTCGGCTCCTTCGTCGGCGGTGCCATCTCCTCTAAGCGCAACCTCACCTCCCCAACCCTCATCGCTGGCTCTAGTCTCCAACTTATTGCCCTAGGACTCTTAACAACCATCCCCGACACATTGAGCGTCCCACACTACATGTACGGCGTCGAGGTTATCCTCGGAATTGGCATCGGCATGTGCCTCTCAGCTGGCACGCTGATGGTGACGCTTAACTCAGCGCTGGGCGAGATCGCGGCAACACAGGGCGCAACTGCGCAGCTGCGTCCGCTGGGCGGATTCATCGGGCTCACCATTGCCACGGCATTGTTCAACTCCCGTTCCGAATCGGCGCTGGGGAAGTTCTTGACTGCGGAGCAGATGAATGCGCTCTATCGCAGTCCGTTGGGAGCGTTAACGTTTGAACCAGACGTGCTAGCAATGGTGCGGACGGTGTATGCGAAGGTGTTTCGATCGCAGATGATGGCGCTGGTGGGGGTTGGAGCAGTTGGAGTAGTGGTTGCGTGTGCGTCGTTTGAGAGGAAGGCAGTGGGGATGGAGAGGATGAATGTGCATTCAGGGGATGGGGCAGAAGTGGAAGAAAGCAAAGAAGGACGAAAGGAGGAGACTGTGGAGGTTTGATAAGAGCGCCTAGGAAAGGATATTGGTGGCCACGGAGATGTCTCAGTACTAGCTGAGATAGGAGGTAAACGCAAATGTCTTAGGCTTAGAAGCTGCATAAAGCTATGGTATGAAGCTATTCGCATTTTAGCGGGAGGGGTTTTTGGACCAGCAGCATGGCCAGGCGTTTTGTATATTTTTCGATTAGATGGATATATCCTGGGTAATGAAATCATGAAGCTTTATTTATTCGCACTGTAGGCTGGTTCATCTCGTCACTCATAACGATTGCTGGTTGAAAATAGTATTTTGGGATCAATAAAAAGAAAACATATCACCTCTCATCTGGTTTATTTATAATTTATGTATAATTTATGTATGCCCATCAAGATATTGTGTTGATGTTGTCATAAAACTCGCCTCGGTGGCTGTGAATTGTTCCGTCAGCCTTGCATAACCGCAGCCTCGCGTGAATCTCCTAACTTCAATCTCCCTGTTAACCCTCAACCCCGTCAACGACAAGCACGACTCAACAACACGGCATCGCCAGACCCGTGCGAGTATCGCAGAAATGGCATCCTACTCCTCTGCTGACGATGACGACGACGACGAATCCGCTTTCCAATCCCACTACAACGGCTCCCCCAGCTCCTCCTCGCCCGAGCCATCACCCTCTCCCTCCCCTCCCCTCGTCCACCACAACTTCTTCGCGCCTCCTTTTTACAACCGCCCGCCGACACCACTCCCGCCCTCACCCTCTCTCACCTCCCTCCTCCGACCCTCTCGCCCTACTACTCCCGATGCTTCCGACAATGATGACTTCGAGCCCGTCCCGCGCGCAAGCCCCAAGGTCCCGACCTACGAGTACTATGGCTTCGTGCTGTACCTATTCTCATCGCTCGCATTCCTGATGTACATCCTGTGGAGCTATCTGCCCAGCCCGTTTCTACACGCGCTCGGTATATACTACTACCCCAACCGCTGGTGGTCGCTGGCGATTCCGGCCTGGTTGGTTATGTGCATCGTGTACATATACATCGCACTTGCGGCGTATAATACGGGATACCTGACGCTACCGATGAGTAGTATCGAGACTATTATCGATCAGGCGGCGAATGTGGCGACGTTGGATGGGAAGGGCAGTTTGAAGAGGAGTAACCCAGAGGGGAAGCACGCTGGTGTGATGGATAAGGGGAAGGAGGGGAGGAAGAAGGAGAAGTTGGAGAAGAAGAGGTTGAAGAGCTTGAGGCAGGAGAAGGATTGGAAGGCTGTGTGGAGCGTTGGCACAGATGCGTGCTTGGATGTCCCATTGGGAGGTGTTTGCGAAGTGTTATATGGGGAGGATAGGGATATGGACCCAGAGGATGAATGGCTGGACGGAGAATATGTTGGAGGGGGAGACTGAGAAGAGAAGGCCACGGCCACCATAGTGCGGCTTATTCGAAGAGTGGAAGTAGAAAGAGGCCCGGCGTCAAGAGAAACCCGAGCGAGCCCAGCGGTCAATCCCTCCGCCGAGGCTAAGCAAAGATTGCAGCGCTCATGCACACAGATGGGTTACTTGCGATAGGCTAATTCCGAACAAACGAGCTACATCACACATTCTGTCCTATGAATGCTTTCTACAAGAAGTCACCGCCAACTCGCCTGGGCGACCAAGGATGCGAAACTGAGACAGCAATAGGAGCAGCAGTTGGAAGCTACTATGCTTCACGAAGTGTCGTGGCCCGTGATGGCTTCTGTGCAGAATGTGGGTTGGTGTCTCACTCTTCGTTGTCAGAGCTATGACTATGTGCCGCGTGTTACCCTGGTGTAAGGGCTCAATCAAATGCATACACACCGCTCATCTCGTGGAGTGTCTGAGGCTGTCGATCCTGTCTGTTCTCTGACATATCCGCTCTTGATGAGCTGTATCTCGCCTCCCAAAGAACTATCTGGACGAAGCTGCAGGGCCTCATGCTGGGCCTCGCCGTGTCAAGTGGATTTGTGGATGTCCCCCGTGACTGCCGTGCTGTGGTGCGTCGGATCGTCCGCGGAGGCCTGAGACAGGAGGGACCATCTTTCAGATGCATCTTCTCCGTCGGGTCAGGTCGGGCGCTCGCTGTAGCGCACAGGAGATACGCACGTAGCCTTAAGGCTGGATACGGAGCCTCCGAGCGGTGGGACAGGAAGCATCGGGTCCTGAAGCCACAGCAGGAACCCGTCCAGTGGTGGATTTGACTAAGTTAGCGAGCTTGAACTTACTTCCATGAACTCAATGCATCCACCAACCATCATCCCATGTGTCTCTCCCCCGAACTATCTGTCCTCCGGAAGCGCTTTTCCATTGTACCCTCCTTACGTGCAGCCACCTGTAACACAAGCACTACCGAGGATTCCAAACCATTACCCCCAAAGATCCACAAGCAAACCCACCTTTTCCCCTCCCAAAGCGTTCTTACGCCCCCGATTTGATCTCCCGGCCCGCATGTAAATGTGTGCTATAGCGCCAACTTACTTGCTCAAACCGACACTACTACTCGCCTACCCGGCAGCCACAGCAACACAAGCTCGTCGCCACGAATATAAGCACGCTGATCTGGACGGCCTCGGCCCAGGCCAGACCTATTAGCGATCAGCCGGAGCACAGACGGCCACTGATTTAGGGGTGGGACAGCGTTAGCGCTTCAATAGCGCACTTATCACTACACTGTATGTTCGAGACCATTGAGACCATTGCCACGCATTGCCTGGGTGCGTTCGGCTTCCTTGCATCGGATAGGGTCCATTTTCGTATATACTGTAGGACTTGTCTCATATCGAGCTTCTCGGAAATGCACAGAGCGCTGGAGGAGTTGTGCGACTCAATGCTGTGTGCGCTGGCTGCCCGGCGAGGTAGTATGCGGAGCCTGGTATGGGTGGGAATGGGACGGATGGAGGGGTAATATGCAATTATGTACGGGGTATGCACGATATATGCACTGTGGTGCTGTGTCTTTCTGTCCCCTGACCGGAATTCTCAGGGGAGCGGATTGGTGGTACGGTGGAGATTATAGTGCGGCTGTGATGCGGTGCGACGACTCGCATATTGCCTACAGCCGAGAACATCGCTTTATGGGTTCGCATATGGGATACGATGACTTACCATTTATCCTATTTGACACATTCTCTACGAGATGTGAGGTATCCAATCCGTACGGTGCATACTATGCATACTATGCGTATTATACCCGATGTGGTGTCTGATCAATAAAGCACAGGCTCTGGTTCTAACAATAGACGCGGAAGTAACAACGAGGACAACACATTCTTGCCTCGCTGACTGATATACTACGGTATGCACGATCTGATCAGTCGATTCAGCTCGCGCCTCCCCCTCGCTACTGTCCCTTACCGAGAGCTGCCATTTTTATCTTTCCCTCTTTCACGTTCGAAAGCAGCCACCAAGACGAAAACGATGCAGGGGATGATAGTGCTAGGCATTGTTTGTTGGTGGTCCGCCCGATCCCCATCCAGGCGCTTACACCTCAATACTAAGTCCCGGGTATGCTGTCGTCTACCGCGGAATAAGTGACGGGCATGCTCCAAACAAGGTGCCGGCAGTGACCATGCCCATTCCAAAAGCGCGTTGGCAGCGACCACCGGCGCCCAGATAGGCAGATGGAGACCACGCACGGTCTGTAGGGGCCGGCCCCATCCAGATTCGGATAGCCCCCCCATGGTAACTGAGCAAGGTGGCAATATTGCGGCTGCAGGAATTATTGGGGACCTGCAGACGGACGGGAGCGGGGGCTGAGAAAAGCTACGAGGAGCAAGGAATGAACGCCAGCGTGCGCATATTTTGTACGGAGCGAGGCATGGGCTGGTGCAGAGACCACGGGAAGCAAGGCGAGGTTCTGTTTGACGAGTTGGAGAATGCAGAGAAAAGAACGGCACGTGGTGGTGAAGAGCAAATGTGAGGGATTGAGTGAAGGGGTATTTAGGGCCGGGGATCTGCTCTTGGGATCGACCCTTCTTGTCTTCTGTCACCCCATACCTGCATTACTTCTTCTTGAGACATCTCGCACCTACCTTCACGATGAAGATCTCTGCTTCTTTTGTGGCTGCGGGCCTCGTGGTCCTTGCCAATGCGAAAGCGAACCCCGACGCGAACCCAAACCCAAACCCCGGCGGTAGTAGCGGGGGTGTGGGAGTAGGCGTGGGTGTAGGTGTCAACCTCGGTGGACTCGGTGGCCTCCTCGGCGGCATCCTTGGAGGCCTGGGTGGTATTCTCGGCCTCGGAGGCAACCACGGCGGCGGCGGCAACCACGGCGGCGGCGGCAACCACGGTGGTGGCGGCAACCCAGAACCGCCCTGCACCACGTCTACGACCACGAAGCCCACTACAACCACCACGGGCCCAGTCTCCACCGCAACCTCCTGCGTCCGCCTTGGCTGCTACGCCGACCCCATCGGCCTCCCCTCGCGCGTCCTGACGTTCAACTCCCAAATCTCCGAGGAAGCCCAGACTCCCGAGACCTGCAAAGCCATCTGCCTCGCCGCCGGTCTCAAGTACGCTGGCCTGGAATACAGCTTTGAGTGCTGGTGCGGTGATGTCCTCCACAATGCATCCCCTCCCGTCATCGACGAGTCCAAGTGCACCTTCCCCTGCTCAGGCGACCCCTCGAAGACCTGCGGTGGCCAGGAGTATCTCGACCTCTGGGACTGCTCTGCTGCCATCCCACCGGCACCGGAAGTAAACGATTGCAAGGCTCTCGGCTGCTACACTGATTCCACGTCGGGCCGCACGCTTAAGACCTCTGTTGAGGGCGGCGACGCGAACCAATCCCACGAAACCTGTACCGCAGCTTGCATCGCCCTCGGCTTCCGCTTTGCTGGTATGGAATATGGCAAGGAGTGTTGGTGCGCAGATTCCCTTGCATCTACTGGTATTCCCGCACCGGATGGAAACGAACAGTGCGATATGCCATGTGCAGGCAACCCGACTCAGAAATGCGGAGGCAAGGACCGTATCAACGTGTATGATTGCCAGTATCCAACACCACCCACTGGGACGGCACCACCAGTGGTAACGGTCGCTCCAACATCGCCTCCTTGCCCACCGAGATTGGTGTTTGATTTCCACGGGTGCTTCGGAAACAAGAAGAAGGATAGCTTGGAGTTCTGCTATGAGTGGTTGAAGGTTAAGCAGATTGAGTAAGTGCCTCTCTTTCGTTGAATCTTCATTATCCCCAAATCGATATATAAAACAGCTATAGAGGATCCCCTACTAACTGATATACCCAGTGCCATTACAACCACAACGACTATTAAGAACCGCTGGGCCGCCCGCAGTCTCGGCGACAAGGGTCCCTTCGGCAACTACGGCGGCAGGATCGGTAACTCGCGCTGCAAGACGTTCCTGCCCAAGTGGCCGAAGCTCAAGGACTTCCAGGACGACGAGATTGAGCGCGCTTGCCGCTGCCATGTTGGGCAGTGGTGGCATGCACCAGTGGTGACCAAGACTGTGTACCACTGAATGTGATTATGAATAGGAAGGAGCGAATGCAAAATGTAATGTGGCAGGGTAGGAGCGATGGGTATGGCGTAAAAAATGGAAGGGACAAAGCGGATAGTAAGATTTAGTTCTCTGCGCGTGAGTTTGGGCTACTTTTAATATACTTCCATTCGCCCCGATTGCTGTTTGCTTATCCGAGCCAGTGACTATAGATATATGCCACCTGCCTTCTGCGTTGGCTGATTAATTAGCAGATCGAAGCATCAGAACGACATGTTTCTTGCTCGTTCTCATTCGATTTCTCATCCGTATCCACATTCTCATCTTCAGCCTTACCCCAAGGCTCGGAGAAAATCCCCCCGATCTTCAAGTGTGTCCGCCCGGCCCCGATCCCCACATCGGCCTCCCGCCGCCATCTCCGACCGGCACTCAACCACCGCGTTCACCGTGATCTAGGCGCATTGTTCCTCCGTCGAGCCCAGCCCGGTCCAGCCGGCGAGTTTAGTGTTAGTCGTGGTGATAGTGTTATTTTAGTAGTTCTTGGGTGGTCTTGGGTAATCTTGGTAATGTTAGTAGGGTTAGAAGTGTTCCACTGTAATGTTATAATAGCGCTAATAGCCCGTGATCACCAGCTGCATTCGCCACTTTGGCCACTGAAACATCGAAACTTCGTAGGGGATCCGGTCTTTGATCCAACGGTCAACGGTTCAACGGTCAAAGCTAATCTCGTTCCATATTCTCTCATCTTCCTTCGTCTTATTCCGTCCTTACTTCGTCTCACCTCGTATCGTGGGCCAGCCAAGAGCTGGAATATTGGTCATTATTGGAGATATAAATGGGGCTGTGAAGGGGTTGCGCGGCTTTTTTTATGCAGAGTGAAGGGCTTGTTTACGGAGATTTGATAAGCTTTTCTTTGTTTACAGCGGTATTTTATCATTTATTATGGATATTTAATGCACGCACAAGCAAACTCCGTCCCATAAGGCTGAAGAGCACATGGATCTGTCGGCGGTCGGAGCCGGAGGTTCGCAATGGCCGAGGCACGAAATGTAGCAAAAAATAGAAAATAGCTTATCGGAACCACAGCATTCCACTTCAAGCTCCAGTATTATTTCACTATTTTCCACCGAATTTTCGTCTTTCCGGTGTTCCCTATAGCGCCGTGCCTGTATAATGTGTTTATTCATCGATTATGGACGAATTATGCTTGCGCATTCCTGCACAATATCGGTGTGAGACGGCCGTTGAGACATCCGTGGGCAGTGGCGGACCGTTCTATGACGACATGCCTTATAGCTAAAGACCACCGAGGTGTCCGCGCCGAGCGATCTTAGGATCCAGGGCGGCCAGGAACCAATCCGATGCCGTCAATTGCGGGGATCGGCACTGTTTAGGGCGGAATGGGAATGCTGTCTCTGGACTTATGATATAGGGATGATGGTTCCCCCTTGGGGAGGGGCAAGAGGAGAAAGCTCTGTTCTCCAACTTCTCATCTTATCGTCTCCAACTATTGAAGGAGCTGTAACGAGTACTTTTGAGATTTGAATACAGAATTGAAAACACATTGAGCGGTTTGAGAGCTACCAGATATTCACTGCCGTCATGGCTTCTCATAGCCTCTCGACGCCTTCCCACGGGCTCGATGACGCAAAAGCAGAAGGGATCAGTCCTGGTGCCTCGAGCGTATACAAAGACGCCGAACGCATGCCCGGTACTTACGAGGAGGCCGACCTCGACGATGTAGACATTGATGATGATGAAGAAGGCACGCAGTATGCGCCGCTGCGGCCTACCGCCACGACCGCTACCGCCCATGAACGTCGCCAGAGCGGCGTCATCGACTCCGTTCGGCCAACTGACCGCGACGAGCTGCAGCGCATTGCGTCCACGCTGTCGCGTAAGGATACCTATGCTGAGCTTGGACCTGGGGATTCGGCATTGGATCCATCTTCCCCAAACTTCGATGCGTATAAATGGGCGCGCGTTATGGTGCGGTTGAGCTCCGAGAAGGGGATTGCGCAGCGCAAAGCCGGAATTGTGTTTAAGAACCTCAGGGTGACGGGAGCCGGGAAAGGACTGATGCTGCAGAGCACTGTTGGTTCGATGATGGCGATGCCATTTAGACTAGGGGAGATGCTGGGGAAGGGCAAAGAAAAGGTTATCCTGAACAACTTTGAAGGTGTCGTCAAACCGGGAGAGTTGTTGGTGGTGCTTGGACGACCCGGAAGTGGTTGCTCCACGCTGCTGAAGACGCTGATGGGAGAGACGAAAGGTTTGAGAGTCGATTCCGGCTCAGTGATCCACTACGATGGCATCCCACAAGACCTCATGACCAAGCACTTCAAGGGTGAGCTTGGCTACAACCAAGAAGTCGACAAGCATTTCCCTCATCTTACTGTCGGCGAAACCCTCACGTTTGCCTCTCGCGTCCGCACCTCCCAGGCCCACGTCACGGACCTCTCCCGTGAAGAACGAGCCGACCACATGGCCCGCGTCATTATGGCCGTCTTCGGTCTATCGCACACCTACGATACTATGGTTGGCAACGAGTACGTCCGCGGTGTTTCGGGTGGTGAGCGCAAGCGTGTTTCCATCGCCGAGATGGCCCTGGCGCGCGCCCCTATTGCCGCCTGGGATAACTCCACCCGCGGTCTTGATGCCGCCACCGCCCTCGAGTTCACGCGCGCCCTACGCATGAGCAGCAACCTGACCGGCGCGTCACATCTGCTGGCCATCTACCAGGCCAGTCAGGCCATTTATGATGAGTTTGACAAGGCCGTTGTACTGTACGAGGGAAGGCAGATCTACTTCGGCCCCTGCGAGCATGCCAAGCAGTACTTCCTCGATATGGGCTACGAGTGTCCACCACGCCAAACTACAGGTGATTTCCTGACCTCAGTCACGAACCCCGTCGAGCGCCGCGCACGCCCTGGGTTCGAGGACCGTGTACCCCGCACGCCAGAGGACTTCGAGAAATACTGGCGCAATAGTCAAGCACACGCTGCTCTGCAGGTCGAGATCAAGGAGCACGAGGCGGCCCACCCAATTGGCGGGCCTACGCTGCAAGAGTTCTACGACAGCCGCAAGGAGATGCAATCGAAGCACCAGCGGCCCAAGTCGCCCTACACGGTCAGCATTCCGATGCAGGTCAAGTACTGCACGAAGCGCGCGTACCAGCGCCTCTGGAACGACAAGGCGTCCACGATGACGGCCATCTTAGGTCAGACCATCATGGCGCTGATTATTGGGAGTATTTTCTACAACACACCGCATAATACCGCGAGCTTCTTTCAGAAGGGTGGTGTACTGTTCTTCGCTGTCCTGCTAAATGCATTGATGGCTGTCACGGAAATTAATAAGCTTTATGAGCAGCGACCAATTGTGTCTAAACAAGCGTCGTATGCCTTCTATCATCCGTTTGCTGAAGCTCTGGCGGGCGTGGTATCAGATTTACCGGTGAAATTTCTCATTTCCACCTGCTTCAACGTTATACTGTACTTCCTTGCTGGACTGCGGCGAACGCCGGGGCAATTCTTCATCTTCTTCCTGTTCAACTTCGTCGCCATCTTCACGATGAGTATGATCTTTAGAACCATTGCAGCCACTACGCGGACCGAAGCCCAAGCCCATGCGATTGCTGGTGTCCTGGTCCTCGCTATTGTCATCTATACCGGCTATGTCATCCCAAGTCCGCTCATGCACCCTTGGTTCAAATGGATCATGTACCTCAATCCGATTCAGTATACCTTCGAAGCGCTTCTTGTCAACGAGCTGCATGGTCAGAACTTTGACTGCTCGCAGCTCGTTCCCGCCTACCCCGGTCTCTCTGGCCCGACTTTCGTCTGCGCGACCGCCGGTGCCGTCGCCGGTGAGCGCACTGTCAACGGCGACCGCTTCCTCCAGGCCTCGTACAATTACAGCTTTAGCCATCTATGGCGCAACTTTGGTATCCTGATGGCCTTCACCATCTTCTTCTTTTTCACCTACATGCTTGCCACCGAACTCAACAGCAAGACTGAGAGCGCGGCCGAGGTTCTCGTATTCCGCCGCGGCCATGCGCCAAGGCAAATGGTTGAGGGCGAGAAGGGGGGCAACACCGACGAGGAGGTCCAGAATGGCGAAGCTCTCGCAGTTGGTCGTAATGACGAGGCCGCCGAGGCACAACAGGATGAAACAGTAAAGGCTCTCGACCCGCAGACCGACGTCTTCAGCTGGAAAGACGTATGCTATGACGTTCCTGTCAAGGGTGGTGAGCGCCGACTTCTCGACAAAGTGAGCGGCTGGGTCAAGCCCGGCACCCTAACAGCTCTGATGGGTGTGTCGGGTGCGGGTAAGACGACGCTGCTTGATGTACTAGCTGGACGCGTGACAATGGGTGTTATTACTGGTGACATGTTGGTCTCGGGCAAGGCACGCGACGCCTCCTTCCAGCGCAAGACTGGCTATGTACAACAGCAGGATCTGCATCTGGAGACCGCGACTGTGCGTGAGTCGCTCCGTTTCTCGGCTTACTTACGCCAGCCGAAGAGCGTGTCGAATAAGGAGAAGGAGGAGTTCGTCGAAGATGTCATCAAGATGCTTAATATGGAGGACTTCGCTGAGGCCGTTGTGGGTGTGCCTGGCGAGGGACTGAATGTCGAGCAGCGCAAGCTTCTTACCATTGGAGTCGAGCTTGCGGCAAAGCCGGCATTGCTTCTATTCTTGGATGAGCCGACATCGGGTCTTGATTCGCAGTCTTCGTGGGCTATTGTTGCGTTCCTGCGCAAGCTTGCAGATAACGGACAAGCTGTGCTGGCAACTATCCATCAACCTTCCGCGATTCTGTTCCAGGAGTTCGACAGGCTCTTATTCCTCGCCAAGGGCGGCAAGACCGTCTACTTTGGAGACATTGGAAAGAACTCGGAGACCCTGCTTAGCTACTTTGAGAGAAACGGCGCGCCGGCATGCGACCCAGAGGACAACCCTGCCGAGTACATGCTTACAATGGTTGGTGCGGGTGCCTCTGGACACGCAACCCAAGACTGGCACGAAGTCTGGAAGAACAGTGAGGAGTCCGTTGGTGTCCAACGCGAGCTGGCACGTATTAAGTCCGAGATGGGCTCCCAGCCCTCTCACGAATCAGAGGATTCGCACGGCGAATTTGCCATGCCCTTCTCCACGCAGTTGTACCACGTAACCAAGCGTGTCTTCGCTCAGTACTGGCGCACACCGGGCTACGTGTACAGTAAGTTCGTGCTCGGAATTGTTTCTGCTCTGTTCATTGGATTCTCGTTCTTCCACGCAGACGCTTCGATGCAGGGTCTACAGGACATCATCTTCTCCATCTTCATGTTGACGGCTATCCTGTCGAGTATGGTTCAGCAGATTATGCCTCGCTTCGTTCTCCAGCGTGACCTTTACGAGGTGCGCGAGCGCCCCAGCAAGGCCTACTCCTGGGTCGCTTTCATCATCGCCAACATCCTCGTCGAGATTCCATACCAGATCCTTCTCGGTATTATGGTTTTCGCCAGTTACTACTACCCTATTTACACGCTCGGTGGCTTCCAGTCATCCCAGCGCCAGGGTCTTATCTTGCTCTACTGCATCCAGCTATTCATCTTCTCAAGCACCTACGCGCACCTGCTTATCGCTGCTCTCCCCGATGCCGAAACCGCAGCCCGTATCTCGACCCTCCTCTTCTCCCTCATTCTCACTTTCAACGGTGTCTTCCAGCCCCCGCAAGCCCTCCCTGGCTTCTGGATCTTCATGTACCGCGTCTCTCCGCTCACCTACCTCGTCTCTGGTATCGTCTCCACCGGCCTCCACGACCGCAAGATCGTCTGCGCCGACCGCGAGCTGGCTGTTATGCAGCCCCCGCCTGGCATGTCATGTGGCGCGTATCTCCAGAAATACGCCAGTGCAGCCCACGGTCAAATCATCAACGCTTCGGCTATGTCCAACTGCGAGTACTGCCCGCTTGACGTGGCGGATCAGCAGCTGAGCAGGAATGGCATTGAATGGAGCCAGCGCTGGAGGAATTTCGGAATTGTGTGGGCGTATATCATTTTCAATATCTTTGGGGCTGTCACGCTGTATTATTTGTTCCGTGTGCGGAAGAGTAGCGGAAGGACTGCGAGATTTGTGGAGAAGGTTAAGGGGATGGTGGGAGGCAAGAAGGAGAAGGGTGAGAAGGTTGAGCATGTTGAGCAGGTTGACGAGGGAGCACAGAATGGAACGAAGGAGGTTGCAGCCGAGCCAAGGGCTTAAGCAAAATAAGTTTTCTTTGTTTTGGAGTGATTTGTTTTTTTCTTAAAAAGTAGTTTAATATTTTGGAAGTTGAGTTCGGATATGGCACGGGTTGTAAGAACATTGGCCACGACATATATATATGTAAATACTATCTAATGACAATTAGAAATTTTCTTTAATTATACTTGATGTCCCAGGTGGAAAGCGGCGATTGTGACGTAAAATTTTAGAGATCTTTTTGGGATAGTTGCCTTAGCTACATAAACGGTCAACAGTTGCAGGCGACATCATTACAGTAATAGATCGAAACGGTCATGCACATAACTTCATTCTCCCCCCACCAGTCAAATGTGCTAATATACACCTCATTTCTTCTACCACCACAACACCATCCACTCCAAACCACCCATGCCTCCTAACGCTTCCTAACGCTTCCTAATTATCACACCCCATGCACGCAATCCCCCTTCGACGAAAATGCCCTACTGCACAAGAAATCATATACCATATACATCGCCCACCGGGTATACCGCCCGCCACTACCTAGCAAAAACCTTCACGACGCCATCACCCCCACCGCTCACAACCCATCGCCCATCTTGGCTCCACACCACGCTGCACACGCCCTCTCCGCGCATGAGGCGGTGACTCGTCATCTCCTGCGCGCAAGCGCGCTTCTCGAGCGACCAGAATCGCAACGAGGCATCGTGGCCACCTGAGACAAGCTCACGTCCGTCGGGGGACATTGAGAGACACGAGATAGCCGCTGGGTGTGCGAGCATGTTGTATGTACATTGACCTATCTGACGTTAGTACGGGTCACATCAACGGGCGGGTAAATAAAGAGATCGAAAATGTGGGATGGAAAACATACCGCTGTTAGCGTCGAAGAAACGGATATATCGATCCTCGTGTCCGCTAATCACCGTCCCCTCGATACCGGCCTGCGACCCCGTCGCGCCCCCGACGACCACATTGTCATCCTCCGACAGTCCACGCGCCGCATCAAAGGTGAGCGACGAGTCGAGCCCGGTGGTCGTAGCCACAACAGCATTCACGCCTGTGGCTGTGGTGCCATCATACGTCTCCAGGCTTGCCATAGCAGCCATTTCCTCTCCAGTGCGCGTGTCGTACACCAGAACAGCAGCATCGCTGTATGAGACGCAGAAGCTCTCGCCGCGAGGTCCGAGACTAGCAATGGACGTCGGGCTCGCAGTGCTGTTTTCGCGGGAGATGCTATGGACGAGGGTGTAGTTGAACGGGCTGGTGGAGGCAACGCTAGGCTGTGGCGAGGTCGGGAATGCAGAGCCAGAACTCATTGAATTACCACGCTGGCGGCCTGTGCTGCGGCGACCAGTGCTGCCGGATGGCGACATCAACGATGGTGGGGCAGAGACGGACCATACCTTCACGGTGCCGTCTGCCGAACCGGAGGCAAGTAGAATGCGGTCTGCTGGACCGTAGGCATTGTTCTGCCCAAAGATGGCGCCACATGTGGTAGGGAGGACACAGACAGCCCAGACGGCGTCGGTATGGCCGTCGAGGACGGCTTTGGGGTCTACGCGACCACGCTCCCACACGCGGATGGACGCATCCTGGCCACCTGAAAAGACCCAGCCGTCACCTTGGGCTCGTCCACCGCTCGCGAAGTTTGCGGACGGGAAGTACGATGTCAGGCACATGACGGAGCCATTGTGGCCACGGTGTGTGAAGTAGGGCTGGATATCGAGGTCGTTTGCGCCACTGTGGATTCCATTTTCGTATCGTGCGGGAATGATCCATCGCTTTACGACTCCGTCATCACCAGCTGTGCATAGTTCTGGCTCACCTGGGCTGCCACCGCCGGTAAATATGACCGACCGAACAACATCCAGATGGCCCCTGAGGCCGAAGCGGACCTTGAAGTTACCGTCTACCTTCTGTGCAACTCCGAGGCTCAGTTGCTCACCATCTGCGCTCTTCCTGCGTGACGCCGAGCTTCGCCTCCTCTGAGCGTTTCTCTTTGGCGACTTTGGTAGCTCCTGTGGTGCAATTGGGAAGGCATCGGTGTCTGGTCTCGAGGGCATGACCTTGATCTCAGGCGCTGGGAATTCGGAGGTTTCACCAAAATCCCAGCCATCAGCCTCTGTCTGGGTCTCCTTTCGTGGCTCTACAGCCTCGTTCTCGGTCGGCCTGCTATAGTTTTCAAAAGAATGGTTGACTTGAGCCACTTGATCCTCCTCGACTGGCTGGCTTTGTTGGAATTGGTTCTGGTATTGCTCTCTCACGGGCTCCTGTTGATATTGGTCGCGTACCATTGGAATGGCTTGGGCGTCATTAGTCCGCAAGGGTAGATTTTGCTGCTGGGCCTGCTGGTTGGCTTGCTGAGATTGCTGCCGAGCAATGTCGCGCATGCTCTGCTTCGGCAGGTACATCTCTTCTAGTGCCTGCTGGCTCTGTGCGGCCTGTTCCGCCTGGCCAATTTCCTCGAGGACTAAGTTGTGTTGCGCTTGGGGTTCGCGTGGAGGTTGGGGATTGGATGGCGAGACCATGAGATATGTGAACTCGTTCGCACAACCGTCGAGATAGGTCTTCAGGCCCGATCGCTCTGGGTCTTCCTCTTTGTCGGCATCGCCTGGTTGCTGGACTGCGAATGACCCGGTGGGCTTCTCTGGTGCAGCTTCAGAGGGGTTAGCTATTTGTCTAGTGGCCCGGTATTCGGAAGACATACTCCTAGCATGGGGCTTCAATTTCGAAGCTTCGGCGAGTTCGCCCTCCTTCGCCTCCTCCGCGACTCCATTGGCCGTCTTGTCCTTCTTGCGCTCGGCCGCGAGTGCCTTTTCTAACATCTTCACATATTTCCTCAGTCCCTTCTGTTGTACATCCGATCTCCGACCATTTCCCTCTAACGACGCGATGCGCACTCTCATCTCCTGGCGCTCAATCTCCCATCCGTTGCGATCTCTCTCGTGGCGATGCCATTCGGTCTGCAGGAATCGCATTACACCTATACGCCTTCCGTCAGCTGAATTCTTCCACCCT
This sequence comes from Pseudogymnoascus sp. VKM F-4516 (FW-969), assembly GCA_000750815.1. NCBI lineage: Eukaryota > Fungi > Ascomycota > Leotiomycetes > Thelebolales > Thelebolaceae > Pseudogymnoascus > Pseudogymnoascus sp. VKM F-4516 (FW-969). The sequence goes on along the minus strand of JPJZ01001190.1, from coordinate 14,763 downwards.
GTCAGTTTCCGCATCTCCTACCTTGCAGAGTATATTCGGTGCCCTGGGGCTGGTTGGACTGGCTGCTGCCATCTCCATTGCCGCCATTGCTTCCCAAGCCCTGGGGGCCCTGCCACGCCATTACAGTGCGACTCTACGCCTGAAACGCGCTTCGTAGAAGCTGCTCGGACCTTTAGACGCCTTATATAAGATTCGAATTGTCGAACATCGGCTGCAAAACGCGGAAATCACAGCTTCGTGCGTCAGGGGACGGTGGAAGCTGGTTGTCGTCGGTCCTGATTTCTCTCAGCGCATAGTGGCCGAGAGAAAAAGAAATGTTGAGAAGTAAATTGGTATTTTGACGCCCGGGGTATCTGCTTTCTGCGTGGTTATATGTCGTTAAAAGAAAGTTACGTTGGCGCCCTGATGTTGGAGATAATTCCAAGGCGTCTTTGAGCTTCCAGTACGGGAGATGATCGTTTGGGTGGTGATCTTGATGCCTGAGGCGACGTTGCTTTGTCCTCGACCACCTCTTTGTCTATAGCACGTGACCGGCACAATAATATTACAGGAGCACAAAAATTACACGTAAACCCTGACAAGCACGTGATATTTGAAACAGGAAGGTACATAAACATAAGTACCGTGGCAAAAAATGTCCCAATGGGCTGAGTGAGCACGTGATGTGCCGCGTTAATTCTACGTCTACCTGGTGCGAAGCGTTTCTGTGGATACATTTCCATATCTCAGCTCCTCCAACTCCTTAATTCTCCCCCCGAGCTCTCCCCAACCCCCATCATCGCCGTCGCATCCCTCTACGTCGTCGCCCACAACCTTCTTCATCAGATAGATATATCTTTTGACTCTTCCGGTTAATCCGCAGCACTCGTCACCATGGCCATCAGCCCGCAAATGTAGGGCTCACTAAATTTCCCCCTCAATGCTCAATGCGTCGTGTGTGAATACTGACAGAGCGTGTCATCCAGTTCCAACCTGGTCATCATCCTCGGGATGATGCAGGTCTCCAAGAAGGTCGATTTTGAGAACCCAGATGTCCTCAACATTGTCCGTGGAATCTACATTCTCTCCAACGTGATCATCGCCATGGTGTACCTTTACGTCCAGTCGCAGATCAACAAGAAGAAGGGTATGTTGCGTCTGCCCCATATGCTATTTATAATATATACAGCACAATACCAAGAGGATGCCCTTGCTGACCCCGTCGCGCAGACCTCAGGACGCTCAAGTACGTTGAGCCCGCCGCCATGGGATCCACCGAGGAGCCCAAGCTCGTTACCACGACCGTCCACGCCTACGATATCCAGCAACTCCGCGCTCTCTTCAAGTCGCAGCTGATGGGGGTTGGCATGATGGCCGTGATGCACTTGTACATGAAGTACACCAACCCGCTCCTGATCCAGTCCATCATCCCGCTCAAGGGCGCCTTCGAGGGCAACCTCGTCAAGATCCACCTCTTTGGCCAGCCAGCTGAGGGCGATCTCAAGAGACCTTTCAAGGCTGCTGCGTCGTTCATGAGCGCGCTCCAGCAGGGTGGTGAGGTGGCCAGCGACAAGAAGGCTGTTGAGGCTGCTGAGAGGGCTGGCCGTGGCGGTGCCAAGGAGGAGTAAGGGGTTGTAGACGTGGGATTTGGGATATAGACTGGCACTGAGGTTGGGGAGTTCATAATGGTTTAGGGACTTCCGCAGTAGCATTGTACAGTACGATGTCATAAAACTTTACGATTACAGCGAACTGGATAAATCGTGGGCCTTTTCTATGCCGATCATCACGGCCTACTAGTGAGACACATGTACCGCAGACCTATTGAGTGAAACAACACTATATTCCCCTTACAATACAATATATTATGCAATATAATATTATCATATTATGAGACTTGCCCCAAGGCTGATAGTTAGCCTCTTGCCCAGCACCATGTTGCCTTCGGGACGGTCGGCGTCCGCCCTCAGCCGCGTGAGTCAATGTGCCGCCACCCTCAGCCTCGCCGAAACATAAACCCCGAACCACCACTTCAACTTAAACTTCCCAGCTTCACAGACCCATACATAACACCATAAACATCGCATACACCAACTCCGTCATGGCTGATCCAGCGCGGCCCTCAACGCCTCCACCTGCCTCTTCTAACGCTCCCCAACGTACCCCAGAGGCAGCCCGCCGCCTGGTAAGCCTTCACCCCCATCCGGCATCGCCGGTCTAACTCTCCCCCAGGAAGAACAGCGCCTCAAAGCCAAGTCCCTCTACGACCGCCGTCGTCTCGCCGCCGCCTCCGCAGGCCCGGACGCAGCAACCACAACAACTCCCTCCGGTTTCGTCGCCTCCCCCCTCAAACGCCCCGCCGCCGCCATCTCAACCAGCGCATACGCCTCGAACGTCCCCTCGACATCGCGCGATGCGCGCGCAGACACATCAGGAGAGCCGAGGATAGAGGCAGCGAGGAAGTTTAGGAAGTTCGTGGATCATGATTTCAGCGCTGTGGTTGATACGAAGGGAGGGTTTTTGGCGGAGGAGGATGGAGGGGTGGGAAGTGCGGGGAGGGGGAATGTGGGTGGTGATGGAGGGGATGGAGGGAAGCCTGCTCATATGACGCTTGCGGAGTGGGAGAGGATGCAGTTGAAGAATTCGCTGAGACGGAGGAAGGAGGGACCGTTCGAGCCGGGGCTGAGCGTGCTGGAGGGGGGGAAGAGGAAAAAGTGCAGGGAATGCGGGAGTTGGGAGATAGATTGGGTGTGGGAGGAGGTGTTTGGGACGGAAGTTTGTAATGCGTGCAAAGAGAAGTGGCCAGAGAAGTACAGTTTATTGACCAAGACGGAGGTTAAGGATGATTATCTCCTAACGGACCGTGAGTTCCCCCCTTTTCTTTGCTATCCTTGGTGGCTGCTGGCTCTTGCTCGTGTGCCTCTTGGTACCTGCGGACTTGGTCTACCGAGAGAGATGATATACTGACATGACACAGCGGAACTGAAGGACCCCGAACTCCTGCCGCATCTCTCGAAGCCCAACCCGCATAAATCTCACTGGCACGACATGATGCTCTTCCTTCGCTACCAGGTCGAAGAGTATGCGCTTGGCCCTACCAAATGGGGTTCTGCGGAAGCTCTTGATGCTGAGTTTGCGAAGCGCGAGGCGGACAAGAAGAAGCGTAAAGAAGAGAAGTTCAAGTCGAAGCTTGTCGAGTTGAAGCGGAAAACGAGGGCGGAGCATTATAGGCGGGCGGCGAAGGAAGGGGGAGCAGGGGGTGCATTTGGGGATAAGGTTGGGGGAGGGAGGCACGAGCATGAGTGGGGTGCGACTGTGGAGGAGGCGGGGAGAACGGTCAGGGCGTGTGTGGAGTGTGGCATGGAGGTGGAGGAGGTGGAGTTGTAACTCCGGGAAGCTGGAATGGGTTTCGTATTTGAATACGTCTTATGCGCTGGTGCACCCAGGGATCGCTCCAATAATGTTGGGGTTGAGACCCTAGTTCTGCAGAACAGGAAGGACCTGATGGATAAATTCCAATGTTGAGGCATTGCTACATGTCGACACGGCAAACCACGGTAGCTGGACTATCATTTCCGCCATTCGTGATGATAGAGGCTACCGGATGGTCTTCATTACGTGTCCGCGCGGCAAGTCAAGGTGCAGAGCTGCGATTTACATCATTCGTGGAACATACCAAGAGAATGAATCGGGAAATCACGCACGAGTTATAGGCCGGCGTGATATTCTCGGGGCTTACGAGGCGCAAACAGACCCCGAAGGAGAAATTACGTTGCTAGCTCCGGGCTCATCTACGGCATCACGCCGAAGCAACCTCAGCCATGGTTGGCTTTGCGCAGATATACAACGGGACGTTGGATGTCTGCAGGGGGCTGCAGAAAAGAGTCTGCTACGAGCCTACCCCTATGTGATAGTTTCGACACTGATATAGATCTGGAGACTGGGATGGCAGTTACTAAGGATGAACGAATACCACCTTGCTGACCTTACGTGCATATTGTGAATGCGGAGAATTCCTGCAGTCAACTTATGAGACCTTTCCGGCTTATTGTCGACTTATTCTCAATTTATCCTCGATCTGCTCTCAACTCATCCAGAACTTATCCTCCACAAACCCCAACTCAATATTGACATATCCTGCCTGATACCTGCATGGAGGCGTCTACCTATGACGATGGTGGCTTTACAGACCGCGGTGGGATTCGACGGTCAACTGTCAACGGGTTATCAAGTCCGAAGATGCACAGCACAATTGCCTTTCCCCGAGTAGTTCATGTAAGCTTAATGGGAGCTCCAAACGCGGGGTAAGGCCTAGCTGAACTAGCCATGTGCAGATATTGTCCGGAGGTTAGTTTTACTTGGCTACTGGGCAATCTTGCCCTACGAATGAAATTGAATTGTTTGCCACCGAAATATATCATTAACTTTTTTTTTCTTAGTGTTAAATAGTTCAGGTTAGCTTCAAAGCATCAAGCACCCACCCAGCGCGCCACCGAGGTCGCCGAGAGCGTTCCGCCCAGCCGTCTCACGTGTTTTTCGCTGGTGCAGGGTCGATCTTTTCTTATCGTGGGCTATCTCCATATCTTTTTCCCCGCAAGTCGGACTCGTCGACTGGTCGTTATCACCACACATATCCGGGTGTTTTGCGGGTCGGCGGCCAGGAACGTGAAGGACTAAAGTGACGATACTTCTTTTAGTAGAGCAGATATGTGGACTCCGCACACCCTCGCTGGCTGAGGGCTTATAACAAAAGGTTTGTCCCGCCTCCCTCGGCCTTTCCTTATCTCTTGCTTTGCCTCTTTCCTCGTCGCCCTCCCTTCCCTCCCTCCCTCCCCCCGATTACTCTTTCATCAATTCTTCTCACCTACCTGTCGACGAGCCGGTAGCATTTATTCTTTCTCTCATATTCTCTTTACCGCTCACCATCATGGTGCCAGACGCAGAGAAGCAGGCCAACGACCCCTCGTCGCCCCGCAATTCTGTCGACAAGGTCGACGAAATTGAAGATGAGCAACCACCGGTTGTCCTAGACAAGGCCGCTGAGCGCCGCCTGGTCTGGAAATTCGACCTGCGCATTCTCCCTACCCTCGCCATCATGTACCTGTTCAACACGCTCGACAAGACCAACCTCGGCAACGCCAAAACGGCCGGCCTCGAGAAGTCTCTCGGCATGGAAGGCACAAACCAATACAATCTCGTCCTGACTATCTTCTTCATCCCGTACGTGTTGACGGCACCGTTCCTAGCCGTACTCGGCAAGAAGTACGGCCCCAATCGCGTTCTGCCGGCGATGATGGTCGTCTTCGGGGCCTGTACCCTCTGCGTCGCCGCCGCCAAGAACTTCGCCGGCCTCATGACCATCCGCTGGTTCCTCGGCATGGCTGAATCTGCCTTCTTCCCTCTCGTCATCTATTATCAGACGACATTCTACCGACGTACCGAGCTGGCCCGCCGCCTTGCTATTTTCTACGCTGGCCAATCCATCGCCTCTGCCTTCGGCGGCCTTCTCGCCTTCGGCGTCTTCCGTATCAAGTCCGACGCCATGGAGAGCTGGCGCTTCCTCCCTCTCATCGAGGGTGCTGGCACCGTCCTCTTCGCCGTCTTTGCCTTTTTCTACCTCCCGCGCAATGCCGCGACGGCACACTTCCTCAACGACGACGAGAAGATCCTCGCCGAGGCGCGCATGCTGCTCGATTCCTCCGCATCTGAGGACGACGACGGAGTATTCAACCTGCGTGATGCCGCGGTCATCTTCTTGCACCCTACCACTTGGGCCATCTTGCTCATTGAGATCTGCCTCGGTGTTCCGCTTCAGGCCGTCCAGCTCTTCCTCCCGCAAATTATCGAGCGTCTCGGCTACGATGCTGTCAAGACGAATCTGTACACCGTGGCGCCGAATGTGTCTGGAGCCGTCATGCTGTTGGTCCTAGGTTTCGCGAGTGATCTGACGAAGAACCGATGGATATTTATTGCTCTGGGCTTCATGTTTACGTTTGTGGGCATGACGATCTATGCTGGAATTGATGTCGAGTCGCAGTTGAACGTGGCGTACTTCGCTAGTTTTATGATGACCTGTATGTTCTAACTACCCTTTCTCCCTCTCGTAAGAACCCATACTAACATACTGCAGGGGGTACCTCGGCACCATCAGTCATCCTCGATGTCTGGTACAACAACAACACCCCGCATCCATCCCGCCGTCTGCTTCTTACCTCCGTCGCCGTCCCGCTTGCCAACTTCATGGGCATCGTTGCCTCCAACATCTTCCGCGAGCAGGACGCGCCCAAATACATCCCCGCGCTCGCCACGACAGCGGCCTTTGGTGGAACTGGCCTAGTCTGTACGATACTTCTGGGCGCGTGGATGGCGTATGATAATAAGAGGAGAGATTCTAAGGAGGGGGTCCGCAGGACGGTGGGTGGAGTTGGCGCAGTGGCGACGGAGAGGTTAAGAGAAGGCCCGGGAGCGCCTGAGTTCAGATGGTTTTTGTAGGGAGGTGGAATTGAAGTGGACGCGGGTAGTCCTGTGAGGGTCGAAATGAACCCCTGTATTGTACATACTAGAGGAGACTGGAAGCTACTCTATGTGAGGTATCTAAATGGGCATAGTCCCATGTTTATGACAATGAGAACGAACTATTGTAAAGCGTGGTGTTTTCTGTGCTCAGTGATACCCGCCGCCCAACAAAATCTAAGACTAATGCTTCCCCTCTTCCTATTTCCCCCTATAAGGCTCTTCTTGCTCGCTTCGTTGCTATGAGCACTCATCGGCCCTATTTATTATAGAAATATGGACGCTAAAGGGGCAGGAATAATCCTACAAAAACCAAAAAATGCCTGTAGCCCCTAGGTTTGCGTATATACCATTAACACAGCCGCATATCTGTTATTATGCCACAAAGATCAGCAAACAGAGAAAGATCCTCTTCGTACCCATAGGGGGTACTCACGCAGAAACCGCCACAATAATCTCATAGTCCCGACATTGCGTCAGCGTTGCCAAAATAATGGCCAAGAAAATACTACACGATGCTGTCACGGCAGTAATCAAACGCCGGTCCTCGACATATGCTAGGACAAGTAGTGGAATGAGTAGGGTTGTTGACAGAATGAATGTCAATACACCACGCATGATAAGGTGGATCATGCCATCATCCCAAATATGGAGCTTTCCACCGCTTGGGAGCGTTATAACCCTGCCTCCCGGTGCACGCTGCATGGAGTCAATGACTGGATAGCAGCAGATGGGAATTTAAAGGCATCAGAGCCAAATACACTCACCTTGGCGAGAAGACGCCACAGCATGCCCTCGGTCAGCTTCCAGGCCCAAGTCTTTTGAGTCTCTCGCTGCGCCAGTGCCGCATGGTCGCCGCTATCTGAGCTAAGCGTTGCCGCAAGGGTAGCCGAGCGCGTAGACTTGATAGTCGTATCCGCTATCCATCGGCGCACATCCGATATCGACGTCTCGTCAGGCCGGTCTAATTTAGATACCTGTGAGTATCGCAATAGCGCATCATCTAGGGGGAACGGTCAGTTACACATTCCACATATTAGTCCGGCACGACGCACTGTACAGCTGAAGCTTTTCTCTGATTAGGGATCTGAGATCGGTTGCCTCTTCTTCGGCTGTGCTATCGTTGGCCGCCTCGACACCTCGCATATCGGCCAAGCGTTTCTCTAGCTCGGCCAACTCAGCCTGCATCCACAGCAAGTTCTGGACATTCAGCAGGGAAAACTGCCGGAAGAATAGATAGGAATTATCGTGTTTCATTAGTTCCGCTAGCGAGTTGTAGAATTCCATGTCCACGCTGCCCTTCCATACCGACCCCGACTTGCGTGCGGACGAGGGAGCCTTGGTTGCAGTGCTTGGGGTAGGGCTGGGTTGAGCCTCTGGAGACCCGCTGGCTCGAGTGGTAGGAGTGTTAAAAAGAGGCAATATGGGAGGCTGGGTGCTCGAATCCGACGGCGAAAGAGTGGTGGCACTCGCATCTTCTATCCTTGCGCCGTAGGTGCGGCCGCCACGTCTTCTAAGGGTTTGTTGGATGGCGACATGCTGGGCGAGATGCGCTTGAAGCTCTTCTCTACGCGTGCGTCTTAAGTTTGCGTCTCATCTAAAGGTGGCTAAGCTACTCACTCGCTCTCGAAGATTCGACCTGGGCAGTGGTGACATTGCATCGTGGATCGTTAAAGAATTTTATCAGCCTCACTGAATATGGACGGATTGCTGTTGGAGTACTCCATTCAGCCTCAAGATCAGCGTTCTTGGCTAAACGAGGAGTGCTGCAGCACAGCCTCAAACTCAACGTATTACTCGCAACTCAGTTATTATAAGTCTTGCACTGAAGGGAAGATTGTCGCTTAAAAAACTACCCTTGTATAGTGCAATGCAAAGTCATACCTCTACGCAAGGCATCAGCGAAGGCATTCTGCAAAGTGTCACATTCGACTAGTTGTGTATTGAGACTCTATATCTGGAACCTTTGAATAGAGAATCAACAGTCTCTAGTTGCAGGAATAGTATCGCACATTTGATCACTATCCGTTACCACCAACTCCAGTGAGAGTTTTGAGAAGAATACCAACAAGGCTGTTCGTTGGGTACAAGTCTCTCGTCCTATTGTCAGCTCAGTTTGTCAATCTACACAGTGTAGCAATGGAGTGTGTACATTGTAAAAAGACCTTTTCAGCGTAAGTAAAAATCAATGCATATCTTCTAAACAAGTCGCTATAACGAAACTTCAGCGATGCCTTCGACGCCCACTGTCAGGAGCATGCCGAGATTCAAACTCGGCTCAAACGCTCGAGGGGGAGAACCTATGGTGCCAGATACGATTCCAAAGATCCCGACAGTCAGCATCTGCCTTCAGAGGCACCAGCGAAGCAGGAGCAGGATTCTGGCAGCCGCATATCTACTAACGTTGGGCCATCTGTCAGACTGGGCGTGGAGGCATCTCAGAGGAACCGAAACGTTCTCGATGGACTAGACAAGCGCATACACTCTATCATAGAGAGCTTCCCGCCATATGGTGGAGATGGCGTAGAAACCCCCTGGCCCGAAACCGTCGATTTTAAATGCAAAGACTGCAGCTTCAAGTTTAGGACAAAGTAGGGTCTATCTGCCACCACTGTTAATCACTCGGTTTAACATAAGGGCACAGGAAAGAGTGCGACGAGCATTACTTGTCGAAATACTGTCGTGGGGCGAGCGCCGTGATTTATTCCTTGATTATTGACGAGTTAGTGCCCTACTTGAATAACTCCGTTAGCGCCTGTAGAGGCGAGAGGGTATAGCAATATACATCTAACATGATGTTTATAGATCCCGGCCGTGTGGTTATAGGGTGGAGAAAGAGATCGAACGCCTGGATGGTAGAAAAGACCCTTCGCTGTTTCAGTGTCAGAAGTGTTCTTCTATGTTTCCGACGGAGATGGAAATGGAGGACCATCAGAAGACCCGTCAGTGCCAGTCGGAGCAACTACTTTTAAGTGCAGCCTGTCGCTAACTTAGCACCAGATTTACTCTTGCCATCTAGATGTCTCCATTGCCAAAAGATGTTCAGTACTAAGTAGAGGCACCGCTCCTATATTACTGCATTGTACAGTACTTACGAGTCGTTAGGTATGAGTTGGATGATCATTACGAGTGGCATGATGATATGGACTATCGGCAGAGGATAGACGGACTTGGTATTAACAGCACAGCCCACGAGACCGAAAGGTTGAAAGGTGAAAAACCCAAATAGATATCCGTATAGATTGCCACAGCTCACAATGTTGCAGAGCCTAAGGATATTCAAGACAATATCGGGAGCCTCACTAGTGGTATTCAAAAGATGCCACTCCCATCTCAAGCTGACAAGAGCAGTATGGACATCCCTAACGTAAATCTAATTTAGGCTGAGGTGTGCTGACAGTATTTCAGGGAACCAAAAATTACCCAACGGATTATTAGGCGGTATAAGCTTCATAAGTGCCGAGGATATCGAGCGATGTAAGATTACGCTCACACTTAATATTAACACTAGACTTACGCTGATTAGTTCTTGCACCCAATGGATATTTCCAAGGACCACCAACCAAACTCTGGCATGTTGATCCACACGGGACAGTGGTTGGCGAAGCTGAGGACATACCCTGGGATTTGGGTCCAACCATCACGGGACATGGGATACCAGGTTATTTGCTAGTCAGCGACGTCGCTGGCCGAAAGCGCTGGATGCAAAGAGCTCGCGTACTAGGAAACCGCTTAGGGGACCTAGACGAAGTGAAAGCTAAGCTCAAAGCCGCCGCCGCCATGGTAGAAAAGGATAAGCTCCGAGCCATGAATTCTCGAATCGCAGCACTGGAAATGCTCGACAAGTTAGACATGGATTGTAACGAAGACCTAAAATTTGTTACCATGGTAAATATTACAGTGCTAGCACACGATCTCAATATGTTCGAAGTTGGAGTTGAATATAACCTCCGAGCACTGGAACTTTCTGTTAAGCAGTACAGCAAAGATTTCATCAATAACTTCAGTCGGATAAACAACCTCGCCGTTTTATTTGATAAGCAAGGGATGTTTAAAGAGGCAGCATATCTTTATCGCCGGTCTCTTCTTGGCCGCATTAAGATCCACGGTCCTAACCACGCGGATACGCTCATGTCGATGCAGGAGCTGGCCAACGTCACTAAGAAACTCGGCAACCTCACCGCTGCCCGATCATTACTGGAGCAAGCCTATATCGGAAGTGAGAATCTAGAGAAACCCGATGAGCATTTTACAATGTTGACCCTAAACAACCTTACCACGACGTACAGTTTGCTCGGTAGGAAACGTGAAGCCATTGCTCTATTAGAGTCGGCCATTCCACGAATGCAGCACTCCCTTGGACTATGCAGTATGGTGACATGCTTCGCTATCTGCAATCTCCTACAGTTCACTAAAGGTAATGCGGTAGCCCCCGAGGTACTCAATATCATACGTGATATGCAAGAGGATATAACGGAGCCTGGGTCAACGGCAATCCTGAATTATGGACACTTCTTAACCCGAAATCGCCGTTTAGGAGAGGCAGAGAACCTTTACCGAAAGCTGTTCGACTGGATGATGGCGAGTCTTGGAGGCTCTCATAAGAATACAATTCAATGCCTTGATTGCCTCGCCTGTTGTCTCAGCTCACTACGAAAAGTACCTGAAGCAGAGGATGCTTTCCGGCAGTTGGCACGCTTAACTTCCCAATTACCAGAGAACCAGCAGCTGTATGAGAAGTCCATGGCTATGATTTCGAATCTCAGTGTCAAGAAGGACCTACTACAGGCCGAGTCGATGAGATGGGGCCTAGACAAACCTGGCAAATGTCTGTGCGGGAAGAACACAATGAGGCTTTGCTCATGTAAGTGCCTATAGGTACCCCTGAGAAGGAATTAGAAGCTAATCTCTCTTCATAGGTTGCCAGATGAGGCACTTCTGCTCAATCAACTGCCAGAACACCAGCGGAGAGCATAAATACTGCTATCCCTCAGTCACACCAGAGCAGTCCATCTCAGTTGCATGGAAGCCCATGCACATAGACGGATTGGAAGACACGTTCCGAGAGCAATTTGCCAGTGACCCTAATATTACGGGAGTATGGAAGTTGGTCTCTTCGGAGGGCTTTTTTATCAATCCTACCTGCTTTGCCACATTCCGAGTCTGGAAGGATCCCACTAAGCTTGTGGGCTACTATTTCACAAGTGCCGACACTCGCAGGGCGTTTCCCAACAGCGGAATAGACGATTGGCAAACTTCCCAGCAAATGCAAATGGCGCATCTCTATCCGTCTCTGAAGGCGGATCCCGCATATCTGCTTGTTGCGCCGGGTGATACAATGTTCAGGTCAGCCAAGAATGAGTGGACGAGAACCACTGGGATCAATGCTGATATCGACTTTCCCAACTCATCGATGATTGATTACCTGCAGTCTGAGAAGACTAAGGCCATGGATATGCAGCTGGCAGTTATAATAATGGTATGGGAAACATAGTTGTGGAAACCTCAACAGATATGTTGCTGTTTCCCTTTGAATCACCAATAAGCACGCTGTGACAGGTTTACCTCTAATATCTTGGGGCTTGTCTTTTGTACTTTCACGTATCTCGAAGGCTGGTGTTGAACCCAGGGGGTCGAACACTTAAATCTAGATTATCTTCTAATAGTATTTTTTTTATTGACCCTCCCAAGTCAGTAGTAAAATATGCTATTTAACTCGATACTCCACGAAAAATCTTGCCACAAGTTGAATATTATTTTGATCTTTATCGCATTAAATATCACAAGCATAGCATGCCCGTCTTTAGTAAATGTCGTGGGACTTTGGTTAGTTCCATGAAATTATCATAAACCCTTGTTTTATTTTTTATATTGTTTTCTAAGGCAGCCCGTAATTATATTGGCTGATATATGGGACCAAGACAACCCATCATCACACCCCCAAGCCTAAACCAACCCCCCATAAACCGCCTCCTCAAACCTCCTAAACCCATCAATAACCTCCTTATCACTAGTCGGCATAATCTGACTCCCCCAAAACAACGCAACCCCCTTCACCCGATCAACAGTCCAATAACAATTCGCCAACCCCGCCCACATCAGCGTCCCCCCCCTCCTCCGTCCCTCCACATCAGCCTGACACAATCCCCCCCCAAGCGCATGTGTGAGTCTCGCCTCACGCTCCAAACTATGTGACATAACTTCCGCGCCCGCGATGTACACCGATGCATCGAAGAATTTCTGTATCTCGGGGCTTAGCTGCGGTTCGAAGAGAATTGCCATCGTCTCCGGCCTAAGCAGCGTCCCATCATCGCGCAGCACCGCAGACATGAGTTTCGCATAGTCGCCTGAAGAAGAGAATAGTCCCGCACCACCAGAATCAAATTCCATTACGTCTGGGAAGAAGTGGTTGGGAGAGGGGACGATGGAGCCGTCTTCGCCGCGGAAGGCGGCGTCGGCGAGGAAGGGCGCGACGGAGGGGGAGGAGGAGGAGAAGGAGGTGTGCGTCATGGAGAGGGGGTCCCAGATGTGGGTTTGCATGTAGGCGTTTAGCGTGGTGTGGGTGAGGCGCTCGATGAGGCGGCCGAGGATTTCGTAGGAGGCGCCGTAGTTCCATACCTCCCCTGGTTGGCCGATGAGGGGGTTGAGCTTTGATTCCTGGGGTGTGTTAGGGGGGTGGTTTGGTTGTGTAGGAAGAGGGGAGAGGTACCCATGCGAGTTTTGAGGGGACTGCTTGGCCGAGCTTTTCCTTGTGGGAGCGGATTTGATCGATGTATGGTTGGAAGAACTCGTATCCCATCCCGCTCTGGTGCGTTAGGAGCATTCTAGTGGTGATTTTTTGTTTGGCCTTCTCGTAGATTGGCGACCCGTCTTCATTGAAGCCCTTGAATACTTCGAGGTCCGAAAGCTCGGGCAACACGGCGTCGAGATCCGCGTCGAGATCTACAAGTCCCTTTTCGAGGAGCTGGAGAATGGAGATGACGGTCATGAGTTTGGTGGCGGAGGCTATCCAAATCACGTTGTCGGGGTTGATAGGCTTGTCATACAGGGGTGAGGCGGGGTCTTCTGACTGGGTGCCGGAGGAGTGGGAGTATATAATCCCTACGGGGGTCAACTTGGATTGCCTTTTATTTATTTCAAGGTCAACATATGAAAATGGACATACCATCTTTAGTCGCGGCGATAGCGACGGAGCTAGGAATAACTCGGTCAGGGCCTCGGGCTGCGGCTTTGTCGAGCCATTGCTCGAAAGCTGACATGTTACTTAGAGAGGCCATTGTTATCAGAGACATAGAAAGACTTACCTTCATGCTGTGGAATGTGTTTCCCTTATATAGAGATAATATTATACCCCGCCATTGATCTAGCGCGGATCCTTGCCATCTTACATTCCTTCATGGACCCCCTCCCCCGCAGTGATATTATCACATCACACATCTTTATCTCTACATGTGCCGACGATCTTGATCTATATCCCAGATATAGTACCTGAATGGTGGTCTATGAGACGCTAATCCCCACACTTTCCCGCGCGGGAAGGTGTTGCGCCGCTAGTGCTAACGTCATCCATCCCACGATCCGGAGTTCCAGTACACGGACATCAGTGGCTAATTTTTATTTGTTCTCACTTACGAGACACGAGTTTGGAGCACGCTAAGTGAATGTTGGAATGTAAGTTTTATTTATTCGTTATTTTGGGTATGCCTAGCTATCTTCTGCCCTGCCTTCCCCTCAAAAACTTCAGCGCTTAGCCATTCGCAAGGCATAGAGCAAATATCAAGACCTGGCTAGCTAGCAAAGCTAAAACGTATCGTAACACCTCATCTGTGGCGCGGTAAACACCCCCCGTCCGTATCCCACCCACAATCCACGCATCTAGTTCATTCATTCATCATAACGCGTAGCTAGCATACCAGCAAGCAAGCATAACACACGCCGCACCGTGGCCCAAATCGTAAGCGGGAGCACACTGAAGCAAGCAATCCAGTCCGTTTGTGTCAGTCATACACGACACCCCTTCACTCCTCAACAGCCACAACGAGAACCTCTCCACCTACTCCGTCGTCATCATCAGCCGGGTCGGGACTCGCGCGGCTAGCAAGCATGCTCATCCCCAATCGCATAACCGGTGGTGCAGGGCTCCTAAACGCGTATTAGCTTCAATCCCTCTGTAATTCACCAAAAAGGCACTCACTCAGACTTCCTCTTCCTCACAATCGGCCCAATCCCCCCACCCCCACTCCCCCCAGGGCTACTACTACTCCCCGACCC